>OVAN01005129.1:0-23822 GCA_900406275.1 Anastatica hierochuntica | reverse complement strand
CACCTGTTATAAGACAAACTGGTGACTGCTCTAATACCAATTGAAAATGTAAGGACTACCACAGAAACGTTTTCAAGACAGCAACATAAAATTTCTCAAACCAAACTCTGTATATCACTAGAAATTTCTTTCAAAATCACCATACAAGTATTTTGAACAGAAAGCACCAACAAGACTAAGATCCTCTTAGCTTGTTGTATCTAGCCTATAACTACTCAATGACCGACAAGGTTAATGAGTTGCCTACCTCAAAGTTTCATACAAAAGCCAGGAAAACACTTCTCTATCTTTCTCTCTTGAAAAACGTTCAAAAAGAAAGTGATAACTCTAATTCTAATATATAGTTATCGAAAAACAAAACCCTAGAATCTAGATAAATACCAAATAAAATTACAATAATATTTCGCATTTATCTTCTACATAATATCTTTCAAAGTGAATATTCTTCAATATCCTCCGGCAGATACGATCCTTCGAATCTTCCTGATTCACCAAATCTTTCTCATCCTCATCCAGAATCCTGCTATTGCTTCTGCTCCTGTGACAGCGTCTTTTGCTTTACTATCATAAGTACTGTCACAAGTATTGTGACAGGTACTGTGACAGGTACCGTAACAGATCCTGCATCTTCACCAGGAACTCGTTAAATGTTCTTTGTTCATAGTTAGATCACAAGAAACTTTAGTTCAAAGGAGTTGAATTGAAGACAATCAAGATCCAAAACTCAACAGTTTTGAGTTCACAATTTCAGAAGAGCTTTCTAAGTTTCTATTCAAAATTATATTATGGAAATGTGTAATAACTGTCTAATTTTTCTAATTTGCGTCATTCTAGGTAAGGTTTGTTCGATACTTCTATATATAGTAACACTCTATTATCTATATATAGAAAATTTAAAAATGTTACGTTATGTTAAAAAGTAGTCGGTTAAAGATGAGAAATATAAGAAATGGGGTTAACACAAACAACTTGTCTTCTGTTGGAGGCACAAGCTAGACTCCAAAGAAGTCGTGTCTTTTTCAAATCGCATTCGTGTGTGCCTCAAAAAAGTAGGGTCTTTAAAATATTAAAGTTTTGTTCCCTTTTCGACTCATCACTATCTCAGTCTTATCTGCACCTTCTCTGTTATTTATTTATGATTTAAATTTTTTAGCAATTAACGTAATCTCTTTCTTCCGAACATATTTATGCCTTGTTTCGATCAAAGTATTGAAAACAGGGCGCTCAAATGTATTTTATGACAAGAAAATTGTTGTTTTCACGTTTTTTTATTGCAAACATAAACTTAACCTTTCAAATTTCGAGTGAATACATTCGTCCATTTTTAAGTTCGAATATTAAATCTTAATATGACTCATTTAGATTCATTATTAATCAGGATCTCCACACGAGAATCAGAGTTTATTTTTGTTCCTTAATGCGTACTGGGGGCTTATTATGCGATTCAAACAAGAGCAACCCTCATTTAGCTGGATGTGTCTCACTGTCTTTTCATTGAAGTATTAATCATAACATAAAGCCGTTCGAAAGGCAACGTAGGGACGGGGCTAATACATTCGGACAGCAACATGGAACCAACTTCGAAGTATTGTCGATATATAATAAAACTATTGAAAACAAGAAACTTGTGGACAGCGCATCGGTGATCGTGGCATGAAATATAGCCCATCATGATCTTGTGTTATTCTCTTATTCAATTTGATGTTAGGGTGATTTTTTGTCGGCATTTTATGCCACTATCGAAAGCAGAAATTCAAACAAAGATTAGAAGAAAATAAAAAGAAGTAGATCTCTTTATTGAATAAATATGTATGTTTTAGTGTGAACTCTCGAATCTTATACAATAGGGTATACATGTCTATATTTATAGTATATCTTAGATGACGAGGATCGAATTTCCCTTACATTTACCATATATATTATGTAGGTTCGTGCATTTTAATGAGAATTTCGAATATTGGAATGTTTCATTTATTCTTGTTCAATACAGTAATCATAAATATATAGGGGAATAAAAGAGGAATGTTTTTTTTTCATCGCTGATATGCCCTTTCATTCGGATAGCCGATCTTGCTATATTCTTGGTTTGGGTTCCCTTGGTATTGTTTTATTCGTGGCGTTGCTTCGAGTGTGACTCTCATTTGTGATGTCGGAAATAATTTATTTACCCCTAGTAGTTTGCCCCTTAAGCTATGGTTCTACTTGCTGAGCCATGATTTAAATATGTTGTTTCCTAATAGATCTATCTCGGCTTCACTCGCTACTCGGGTATCGGGTGACTTCCTAGGTAACTCTTTGGCATAGTTTGACGATAAGAGCGTTACGACTCCTCATGGTAATGATATATTTAGGTTTTTACTAACTTATAACAATGTATTTATTCCTTTTTTAAACTCATCATTGTATTTTCTTTGAGCTTCAGGTATTTTAGGTGTTTGTGCATATTCGAAGGAAATGTGAAGATTTTAGAACTTTTTGATGAAGTTCGCGACGATTTGAAAGAAAAAAATGTTCGAGCAAAATTCGGGCGTGACACCTTAGTGGGATCAATAGCTCCATCTAAAGGGTCTTAGTAGGATTAATTGATTCTACTAAAGAAGATATATGGAGAACTTTTGCTGTGATTTAAGTGAATGTGACGAGAAAATATGAAATTTCATTTTTCTGTTTATTTTTCCTTTATTCCACAGATTGGCACAAAACATTATTAATACCCCTTTAAACCGTTTTTTAAAAGGTTTTTACACTTTATTTTTGTTATTCTTTGGAGCTATTGAGTTGTAACCAATTGAGGAGACGAATCTCTAACCCTAAATCTTTTGGAGAAGTTTTATGAACCCGTTTAATCTATTATTTCTTTCGATTCAATTACGCTTTATGTTTTCTTTACCATGCCTAAGTAGATCCATTGTTAGTTTTTAAGATTTTCAAAGGAATTAATTAGATTGAATGATTAGGATTGTTTAATTAGGAAATTATCAATAGGATTCTTCACATGGATTGTTCTAGTTGAACTTGATTGATCACCTAGTTAATTATCTTAAGCTAATTGGAAACAATGAGAATTGATTTAATTGCTTGAAAATAATCTCTGTGAGCAAAGTATCATTAGCCAATTAGAGTTGATGTCAAGGTGTTTTGTGAACAAATCAAAAGTTAAACCTAATGCATGTTTAACTTCCTTAATTCAACGAGAGTTAGTCTTTTAGGTTGTTAAACATAGTAATTGAAGCGACGAGAGTGGAAAAACTATACAAACGTGTTTTAAGTTCTAGAATGGTGCTTAATTGATTCCTTGATAAATTTACTGCATTCATGATCTGATTTCTATTGAATTCCCTGATGGTTGATGCTTTTAATCCATTGAATTTACATCGTTTTAAATTATTTGCCATTCAAATTTACAACTGCAATCCAAAAACAAACAAAATCTTTGTGTCTTCTAGCTTGATTCGAATAAAGGTCTTAGTGTGTAACTAGTCTATGTAGATTTGATCCTTAGATACTACTGCGGTTTGCTGTGCACTTGCAGTGTGTTCTTTGGGTTAAAACCTAAGATATTAAGTTTTTGGCGCAGTTGTCGGAGACCAAATAACACCTTTGATACTTTATCTAGGATTTAGTCTATATTTTTCTTCTTATTTTATACTACTTACATGTTCTTCTCTTCTTTTCTTTGGTGTTTCATGTGCATGAAAAAAAAGACAAAGTATCGAATCTTTAATTGCCTACGACAACCAGAAACTAGTAAGGATCGAACGAGAAAACAGAAAAGTAAAGAAGAAACAAGCTAAAATGGACAACCAAAATATGCCACATGGTCAACAAGGTGTTAGGAACGATGAGATTCCTCAAGATCCTGCTCATCTGCAATAGCAGGGGTTGATTGCTCAAAATCAACCTCCATTACTGCCTCCAGAACAGCCGCGACTACCGCACCATAACCAGAACATGTTAAAGCCTCCTCATGTTCGGTAAGCTCATCCCAGGAGACCTATTATTGGAGATTCTAATTCACTTGCACGAGCAGAGCTCACCTACGAAGAGATGCGATCTCAGCTGGAGACCTTGCAGACAAGACTAGGTGAGATGGAACAACTTCAGAGGGATCAAACTCCAACAGGAGCCGAGGCCGCAACCACGGAGTTGCAAACTCTGAGACAACAGATGGAAGTCTATAACAAGATGCTTTAGGAGAACGCACAACGTTTGCAACAACATGAATTGGAGAACGAAGCCCTCAGGGAGACAAACTTGACCTTAACGGCTACTCAAGCCGTGTGTCAGAGGTTCAGGGTTCATGTGCCCCGGATGTGAACTCTGGAAACTCCTCTAGTCAATAACATTAGAGAAAGAGGAGATCAAACGGCGACAGGGACCAAGGGGAACCAGGATCCTAGCAAAGAGCAAGGTGACCCCATGGAAGTAGAGGGGCAGCACACCGTAAGCCCCATCTTACTTTTTGACAAAGCTAAATGTCTATAACAAATGTTTTCCAGCAAGTTCAAAGCTCTGTAATCAGTAATCAAACGTCTTCCACGTTTTTCACCCCCTCTGAGGAAAAGTGCTCCAAGATCTTACGCGAACACTCCTTTCATGAACGAGATTGCACTAGTATAAATGCTCAGGAAGTTCACCTTCCCTTTCATCAAGACGTACGATGGGACTTCCGATACAGATAATCACATCGCGCAGTAGAGGCAGAAGATGCTTGCCGTGGCGATTCAAAAAGAACATAGGGAAGCTGCTATGTGCAAGGGGTTTAGATCCAGCCTAATAGCCGCTGCCCTATAGTGGTACATCATGATTCCAACCGAAACTATGGGATCCTTTTCACACTTGACAAATTTTTTCATAGAGCAGTACGCCAGAAGTAGGGTGACGCCGAATTCATCTGACGATCTTTACGAGATCAAGCAACGCAAGGTAGAACCTCTTCAAAGCTATGTGCAATGCTTAAACGATCAAAAAATTATAATACCAATTTGCAGGGTGGTCGCCGCAGTTTCTGCCTTCAAAAGAAGACTCCTTCCCGAAGAGGACCTGTACAAGGAGCTGACCTTGTACCAATGCAAGACAATGGAAGATGTACTTGCTCGTGCCCAGGCACAAATCAAATGGGAAGAAGATCTGCTTGTGAGGCAAGAATCCCGGGTCATGAGGACCGAGAAGGCAGCCAGGGACGACAAGCCTTTTCATAGACCTCTCAGAGAAGGCAGAGCAAAAGGAGCCAAAGGAGGGCACCAACTTTTGGGTAAGCCAGACGGCAGCATATTTCCCCTGGTAAACACTTTGACCGATATATCGAATCTATCAATATCGAGACTAGAACTAGTGGGAGTCCTGAAAGAGATGGGGGACCAAATCAGATGCCCCCAGAAGATGAGGTCACCGGATCATCACCGGAATCCCAACAAATGATGTGATTTCCACGATGACCATGGCCACATAACGGAGGACTGCATATCTCTGAGGATAGAAGTCAACGAATTGCTCAAGAAGGGGCACTTGCAAGAGTTCCTCTCTCACAGAACCAAGGAGATGCTGAGTAACCAAGAAGATGGCGCCCCAATAGGCCCCCAAGCTCCAGACTCTCCAAGACACGATGGAGTGATCAACGTCATATCCGGAGGATCTGAAGTTAGCGGCTATACACAAGCTGCCACAGAGAAAAGCACAAGGATCACAAAAAAAACTATGGCGTCCTAGAAGCCAAGCGTCAGGGGGAAAACCAAGTGGCCATATGCTTCACGGCCGAGGAGCAAGACAAGGTCCTGACCCCGCATCACGACGCCGTGGTTGTTTCTTTGTCAGTGGCGAATTGTTTGGTGAAGAGAGTACTCATCGAAAATGGAAGTTCCACAAATGTGCTCTTCTTGGGAGTATACACGGATCTAGGGCTCACCCACGAAGCTCGAATCAAGAAGACCACGCCACTAGTGGGATTTAGTTGAGAAGTCAAGAACACTATCAGAGAGATAGCGCTACCAGTCTGCGCCAGAGGAAAAATCTTGTCCATCAAAATTTTCTGTTATAGACTGCCCCTCTGCCTATAACATGATCATGGGCAGACCTTGGATACACGAGATTAGAGTAGTGCCTTCAACTTTTCACCAAGTGCTGAAGTTCCCAACGCCATGGGGAATCAAGGAAAATAAAGGGGACTAAGAGAATGCTCGATCGTGCTACTAGACCACTTTAAAAGGAAAGACAACCCCCTTGTAGCAATTATAGAGCCCACTTCCTCCGAAGCATACTGAGGCGCCGGAAGTAGAGCAGCTGGACGAGATACCCCTGATACCTGGAGAGCCGGGGATAAATCTCATAGTGGGACCAAGGTTGGAAGAAGGCATACGCTACGGGCTAATAGACTTTCTGAGGTCCAACGCCGATTGCTTTGCATGGTCCCATGTGAATATGCCAGGTATAGACCCGGACGTCATAGTACACAAACTACAGGGGGATCCAAAATACGCAGCAGTCAAGCAAAAAAGGAGGAAGTTCGCACCTGAGCGGGATGTTATCATCAATGACGAAGTTAAAAACCTCCTTGCGACTGGGTTCATCAGAGAGGTCCACTATCCGGATTAGCTAGCCAATATTTTCGTGGTCCTGAAGAAGAATGGCAAGTAGAGTGTTTGTATAAATTTCACAGATCTTAACAAATCTTGCCTGAAAGACTCTTTCCCTTTGCCTTAAATAGACAAGTTGGTGGATGCCATGACAGGACACCAGTTGATGAGCTTTAAGGATGTTTTCTCCGGATAAACCAAATACTCATGCACCCGGACGATCAGGAGAAGACTTCCTTCATGACATCGCGAGGAATCTACTGTTATAGAGTGATGCCTTTCGGTTTAAAAATAGCAGGATCTATCTATCAGAGACTAGTCAACATGACGTTCGCAGACCAAATTGGTCAGACCATGGAAGTCTACATTGAGGACATACTGGTCATGTGTCTGGAGGCGGAAGAACACATCACCCACCTGCAACTAGCCTTCTCTACGCTAAGGAAGTATAACATGAAGCTCAATCCTTCTAAGGGTTCATTCGAAGTAAGCTCTTGGAGTTTTTTTGGGTACATATTCACATACAAAGGGATTAAAGCGAATCTGGAGCAAATCAAGGCGATTCATGCAATCCCCTCACCTAAGACTCCACGAGACATGCAGAAGATGACATGAAGAATGGTAGCCTTAAGCAGGTTCATATCCAGGCTGTCAGACAAATCCCATGCATTTTTCGAAGCCCTAAAATTCCCCAAAAAATTTGTGTGGAGTCAGAAGGCAGAGGACGCCTTGATAAAGCTCAAAGAATATCTCACCACACCACCTCTTCTCTATAAGCCCCAAGACGGAGAGCCACTCCTCCTTTACCTGGTGGTTTCCGAGCACGCTGTAAGTGCATCCTTGGTCAAAGAGGAAGGATGCGAGCAACATCTTGTGTACTACGTAACCAAAACCCGCTATAGCCATTTGGAGAAGCTTGCTCTCGCTCTAGTTGTCTCGCTTAAGAAGCTGCGTCCTTACTTACAGGCTACCCCAGTGGTAGTCTTCACGTCATTCCCCATCAAGTCTATACTCCACAAGTTAGAAGTATCGGGAAGACTAGCCAAATGGGCAGTGGAACTAGGAGAGTACGACGTAATCTTTTGTCCTGCCACGATGATCAAATCGCAAGTCTTAGCTTACTTCGTAGTTGAATTCTCCCCAACGATGATACCTGGGGCAAAAGATGAAGTTAGGATCCAGCAAGAAAATAAAAGCGAGGGAGAATGGACACTCTACGTGGATGGGTCCAACAACATACGAGGAGCGGGAGTAAGCCTCATGCTCATCTCACCAAAGAGAGAAGTCGTGTCAAGAGCAGTAAGGTGCAGGTTCAAAGCCACCAATAACGAAAGTGATTATGAAGCCCTAATCGCAGGACTCAGTTTAGCAAAAGATTTGGGATAGAGAACCTATAGGTCTACAGTGATTCCCAACTAATCGTAAGCCAGACGCAAGGCGATTATTAGGCGAAAGATGTCAGCATGACCAAGTATCTAGCCATAGCCAAGAAGCTTCTCAACTAATTCAAGGCATGCGAGCTCACGCAGATTCCCAGGGAACAAAACTCGCATGCGGATTCCCGTGCTATCTTAGCCTCTGCCTTAAAAACCACGGAGCCAATCAACGTGCCCTTGCTCGTGCTCCAGTGATAAGCTACCAATGAAGATGCATAAGGACTTCAAGTCTCCAACGTCGAAGGAGGAGAAACGTGGATGGACCCCATAATTTCCTATCTAAGAGACGATGCCCTCCCTAACATAAGAAGTGAATGCCGTAAAATCAAAAGGCAACCATCCCGCTATTGTCTAATTTGAGGACAACTTTACAAAAGATCCTTCTCATAACCCTACCTCTAATGCGTAAAGCCAGAAGACGCTGATTTGGTCCTCAAGGAACTACACAAGGGAGAATGCGGATCTCACTCAAGCGGAAAAAGCCTAATACTAAGAGCCAAGAGAGCAGGATACTACTGGCAAACCATGGTCAGTGACGCCCTCCAAATGGCAAAATACTACGATAAGTGTCAAATACATGCACAAGTATCCAAGCTACCTCCTGAAAACCTCAAATCCGTCAGTTCCCCTTGGCCATTTATGAAATGGGGAATGGACATCGTAGGAAAATTCTCAAAGGCCCCGGGTCAGCTGAAATACCTCCTGGTAGTGACAAATTACTTTTCCAAATCAATGAACACATGACGTGGTTTGATTTATTGAATTTTAAAATTTATAAACCTAAATCCTACTTTCAATCCCGCATGAGAACGGAGTCAATTGTAGTACTTTAGGGTCGTCCAAGGATTTGAAGGCTATACTAGTAGAACCTAGCCAAAGGCAATACACTAAGAGTCCTAGTCTAGGTGGGCGATTTAGGTAGGGATTGTCACGGGTCTCCACTAAATCTAATGATAAACGAGGCCAAACATAATGGAAATGGATAAAAGAAAATAATAAGTAAACAAGGAAGTAAGTAAAGAAATAAAGGAGTGAACTTTGATGTAAACAATAAAAAGGTAGGATCTTGAGATAATGGTAATGAGTTGTCAATCTAGTGTTGTGATGGAATTTTGTAAGCTATTAGAGGATTGAAGCTATTCCTAGACCAAAGATCCCTCTATTATCGATCAACCAACTCTCGTGGCGGAGATCTATTAACCTATACACGTTACAAGGCTCAACTCTCGTTTATTTCTTATCTAAACATGTACGTGATAGTGTTCCTCAAGCCCTTATAACCATTTAACACCTTGATTTCCCATTGGGAAAATACTCTCATAGCTTAAGGTGAAAAACATAGATCTAATTCTCTCAGGTATTTCATCGAACACTTTCTAGGCGTCAATGAGGAAGCAATAAAATTTAACGAACTAAACTAGATCTAGTAGGAATCTATGTCAAAGTCTAGCCTAATCATCCATCACAACCCTAGATCTAACCCTAGCCTACCATATCTCAAGATCTAAGAAGGATCTACTCACTAAGAGTCATGGAAATCCAAAGACAAGAGTTTCGTCTTTGAGCTCCCATGTTCTTAGACAAATAGATCTAGAGAAAGAGATGAGAAAAAAGATTTAAATCACTCAAAAGTGTCAAGAAGTTATTAAAAGAGTTTAGATCTCAAAATAGATGAAAGAAAAGTAAAGTTGATGTAAAGTTAAGCATGAATATGTTCTTGGTTCAATAGGAGGCTATTTATACTAAAAGGAAGGAGTGTGGGTGCCCTAAAAAGAGTTTTTTCACGTCAAGGAGGCAGTCGGCGCCAAAAGGTAGCCCACCATCGACCAAGGGTCGACAATAGCTCACCTTGGGCACCAAAGCTGCTGTCGACCTAAGGTGGCTCACTGTCGACCTAGGAGTCGACAGTTGGTCTCCTTGACAGCTTGTTGTCTCTTCTTCCTCCTCTTGAATGCTATACTTGATCCCAACTTCTTCCATAGAGTTTAGCTACTTTTTTCTTCATTTTTTCTCTAGAGCCTCCATGAATCCATATTGAAGTGCAGCTACAAATGGAAGGAAAATGATATGCAAATGCAATATGCTCCTAAACTAGACTCTATACTCAAACTTGTGGATTCTAAGACTTATATGCAATATTTACAATCTAAATATGGAAAACTAAGCTAAAATGCATCAAAATATGCATGAAAATATGTATACATCAACACCCCCAGACTTGTTCTTTGCTTGTCCTCAAGCAAACAACGAAGACCATACCTGGAAATGTTGTTTGCAAGTGGGAACTCAAAACAAAGATAAGAAAAGTAACGCCTTATGCCCAATGTTCTAGAAACAAGTAAAATGGTCCAAATATCATCTAAGAGTCTATGTACTTCTCCATGATCATCACAAAACTAACTCTTAGAATCGAAGGTAAGCATCCATAAATTATCGCATCGCCAATTCCTTTTTACATTCAATTAAGCTTAGGCGTGAGTTCTTTTCCTATGCGTAATGAATCTTATCCATTCTGTTTGGAGTTCAAAGAAGGGTTTGATGTAAAGAAGTGTGAAAAGAAGAGTGATCTCTCAATTGAATAATGGTTTCTCTCAAACAAAGTAGTGCAAGACAATAGGCAAAAGCAAGGTGGTAGCCGAACAATTTACGCATACAAAACATCCACTTGCTCTAATTGTTCCCACTCCATTGCTTCCTAAGGATCTAGATGCTTACTTGATATACTTCCCATTCTAGAACTAGAAACCATAGACGTTTTATTGAACCAAAATCAATCATTCTTTTTCTTTTTGTAGACAACTAGAGATTCTTAAACTTTTAAACTTCTAAGCTACTAACCTTCTTTTAATTTTAAGAGCCACTATCTAATCACTTGGATTCTTTCTTTCATTGTCTTTTTAAGTGTGGACTCTGTTACGGGTGATTTTGGTTGTTCTTTGTAAGCACTACGGAAGATGGAGATCAATGAATGTTTAGCAAAAGTTAGTTTGAAGATATTCTAAGCTTAAAGATAAACAATGGAGAAGAAAGAAGTGTTGTATTGATCTCTTAGCCTAGGATTTTTCGCGTGTGCACGTTTTACTCTTAAGCTTTATCTTTATACATTGAGTTTGTGATTATCCCTCCAAGAATTGGATATATCATGATTATCTACAAAATATACACATCTTTATCTAGAATATACATCATTCTCTGCTAATTTTCCGGCTATGCAGAGTCCCCTGCTTTGAGGTCTTATTGTTGTACTCCATCTAAGCCTGGGGGAATTCCCATGACCTAAATTACTCCCAACAGTTTGCCCCTTATTGTGCATGTTCGATTTGAAGCTGTGGAATAACATGTCTTCTATGTGGCTTAGACAGGAAGCCATTAGTTGCTCGACCTTTTTAGCTGTGACTTGTGCTGCCTCCATTTCCCATAAGTGTCTGCTTGCTTTTAGTTTAAATTCAATTAAGTAATAGGCGCAATTACAGCAGGGGGTTGTATCTTGCTCTTGGGGTCCAACCTCAGGGCCTTGAATTTCAAATTTCATGAGTCCTTAGCACTTTTCAAGGACCGTTGTTTGGTTGAAAGATCTCAGCCGTTGACTTCGTGAAGACCGGAAGAAGAAATTGTAGACGTTGATGAAGATCTTGAAAAGGTTTGAGATGAAAAAATATAGTTGTTATCTCCGTGAGATGTGCGCCTATGATTGGACGCGTGCGACTGATTTTAATTTCTTCTCTATTCTTTTAAACCTTTCTTTCTTTTTTCTCTCGCATTTTAACTTCATCTTTTTCCTTTTTCTGCTAAACTCTTTGCTTCTGGAATTAATGTCGAGCTTTTCATCCATGATTTAAGGTTAGATCCTCTTCTTCCTTCTTCTTTTCGATTCTATTAGGATAGATCCCAGAGAACATCTCTTAGGGTTTCGAATTAGCGTTAGCTTCTAAGCTTTCTTGTCCCGATCGAACCTTAGATTCAAGATCAGAACCCTTCTGAGCCCATCATGACCAGCTCTAGTGATAAGTTTTCGCCGGTAACTTCATCATCCGTTGGGGCTCGCGTTTGACAGAGGCATCTGATTAGGACTAATCCCTCTACCGAGGCTGAAGGATCTTCTGAGGACACGAAGATCCCTGAAGCCAATCCTCAGCCCTAGCGATCCGCTACGGATTCAGCGCTCCTAAAGGTAGGCCCATTTTCTAATGTGAGCTCTGAGATCTTAGAAGATTGGCAGCGACAATATTCCATCGGGGAGAGTGCCCATCTAAAGGTGCCTGGGAAACACGAGAGGGCTTCTGAATGCCATGAGATGAGATAGCCATGTATGAAGGTTATTTCTAGGCTAGAGTCAAGGGTACGATACCGACCCTGGTGAGGAAATTCTAGGAACACTTCAACATCTGTCCTTCCCAGCTAAATCCGCCTTCTTGGAGGATTCTTACTGCCATCCAGGTGCTTAATGAGTTTCACGGGATGGATCTTGGCAACAACGAGCTTTTCTATTCCTATTACTTCACCCATGTTCTTCGGGGTGAGGGCAGATATTACTTCCACCCTCGAGTCGGTGCTCCTTTGGTGTTGGAGCTGGAAAAGAGGAGAGGAAGGGGGTGGCTTTCACCAAGCATTGAGCTTAAAAGTTCGTTTTTATGAGAGTCGGGTCGTCTTCTACATTCTCTACTCTTTGGAAATTCACTAGTAGGTTTAGGATTCTTTTCTTTTCATTGCCTCTAGCTTTGTCATTAACCTTCTTGGCTTTTTTTTTTTGCAGAGGTGTCTACGGAGAAATTAAAGGAAGGCAAGGAGAAAGCTGAGGAAGCTTTAGAGATTTCTGTTGAAGAAAGGAGCATCCCGTTCCTGCTAAGTGAAAAAACGTTGAGACATAACAATATCAGAGCTTTGTCTCTTACTTCTTAGTTCTCTTTTTTATCCTCCTTTTGACTAACTTCTTGCCACTTTGCAGGGAACATGTCCGGATCTGGGTCGAAGGCGTTGGAGGACATTAAAAAGGCTCAGGCGGCAAGGAAGGCAAAGTTGGCGTCTGGGAGCAAGAATCCAGAGGTGGTGGAGATCTTGGAGTCTCCCTCTACTGGGTCCTAGAGAAAGGGGACCCAGAAGGCAACTGCCTCCAGCAAAACACAGTAGGGTCTTCCTGCCAAATAGTCCTCTTCCTCTGTCTGCAATCTCGATGGCGTCCTGGAGCACCTGTAGAGATACGTCTTCCCTGTGCTTCCTTCTGGCCCTCCCAGCTCTGACAATATGGGCATCTTTGACCATGTCGAGAAGGGAATGATCAAGGTAACTGATCTCCCTTTGGCTTTCGGCTGGCTTTTGATTTGTTCTTTTTCTTCTGGCTAACCTATCTTCTCTTCACTTTTCAGCTAGTTGCATCTCTCTTCCATGCCAAGGATAAGATCGCCATGGAGGTGATTTCTATAGGGAAGGCTCAGGTGGAGGATTATCTCGCCAATTTGAAGGTTGAGAAGGATAGGTCTGCCGACTTGGAGAAGGAGTAGAGGGAGATGAAGGAATTGCTTCGCGGGCTGGAATCAGAGAAGGAGAATGTGGTAGAGAAGGTCCTAACCATGACTGAGGAGATAGCGAAGCTGGAAGAAGATATTGGCAACCTTGATGCCAGGGTGGGCACCTTCATGGAGGAGATGTCCATGGCTGTCAGCGGCGCCAAGATCATGGGGCGTTGGGAGATGGTTCGGGACTACCTCAGGGGTGAGGCCAAGTCTTGGAATTTGAGGGAGGAATTTGAGAATTACAAGATGGTGATGACAGCGGAGGCGGAAGAAAATGACCTCGAAGCTCCCACCTTTGAAGATGAACCGGAGATTCCTCCTACCATGACTTCTACACCCCCAGCGGACTTTGCGCCAAATGCCGACAAATCTGCCTCTCCTGATCCTCCAACTGTCTAGCCTCCAAACCCGGAACCAAGAATCAAGCTGCTCTCCCCTTGTGGGATTTATATTTTTTGTTGTTGATGATGATCTGCTCCTGCGTGGGCCTACTACTACCCCTTGTGGGCTGTGTAACGACTTTTCATGGCCTTAGTGGCCTTAACTCTTTGGTGGCCTTCTTGGACTTATTTATGTTTGCCCTTCGGGGCTTAAAACTCGTATTTCAGCCCTCGGTGGCCTTTCATGAATGTGTTTATATTTCTCTAGTTCTCTGTTGTCTTCCTGCCTTAACAGACTCTTAACTTATATTTAGAAATGACATTCATTATGTGGCTTTGGCAAGTCTTTTATCCTTAGCACCTCGATCAACTGGCTTCTAGCTTCTGGCTATTAGCCTGCGACCTTTGCATTTTCACCGGCTGGCTTCTGGCTATAAGCCTCTAGCCTTTGTATCTCGATCGTCTTGACTTCCGGCTTTCCAGCCTCTGGTCTCTCATCGATATTCCAGTTTTTTGACTTCTAGCTTATTGGCCTCTAGTCTTTTATCGATATTCCGGCTATTTGACTTCTGGCTAATTGGCCTCTAGTCTTTTATCGATATTCTGGTTGTTTGACTTCTGGCTTATTGGCCTCTAGTCTTTTATCGATATTTCGACTGTTTTGACTTCTGGCTTCTTGGCCTCTAGTCTTTGCCGTATCTTGCGAGAGTTCTTGAGTTCCAAGTTGGGATATTCTCATTATCTCTTTTTTTGTTTTTTTTGAGAGATTTCTTCTTCTTGTTCTTAGACAATGCTTAGGTTCCCAAGACGTGTTTTTTGGCATCTTGATACTCGGAGGTATCTTCTGGATTTTTGGCATTCTGATACCCAGAGGTAACCACTAGCTTTCATTTTTTGGCCTCTTGATACCCGAAGGTACCTTCTGGCTTGTTGGCATTCTGTTATCCAGAGGTAACCACTAGCTTTTTGGCATTCTGTTACCCGAAGGCAACCAGTAGTTTGTTGGAATTCAACTATCTGGAAATAGTTGTTTTGCTTTGCTGCATTCTGCTTCCTGCAGTGAAGCCACTATCAGTCTTATTGGTTTTGCTAGTATGGACCTCCCCCGGAAAGGGATCAGAGTGCCAAACTTTTCTTCTACTTCCCACGTCTGGATAAGTAGGTATAGGTGATGCTCCGTGCTCAGGTCACATAGCTTTTGAATTTACTGTGACCTCATAAGCAAGGTTAAGTTATTTTGCTTTCTGCTCAGCACTCTGCTTTCCGGTTAACCACTCTCTATTAAGCAGAATAAGCAATTTTTTGTCTCTTACTTTCTTTCGGGTATTTTCCCTTGTTCAAGCAGAGTTTTTTTTAGCTTTTCGCTTTTGTTTTGGAAAGGTACATTGCTTGTATTACTCATGTATTGAGGAGTAGTCGTTCAATTTATTTGCCCCTTGCTTTTAACTAAATTTTCTCGTGAGAAAACAATTGTTTTATTGATAGGTATCCGTTCTTTGATGTAGCATGCTTGCATAAGAAAAGATGTAAAAGAAATTAAAAAATCCAAAGCTGAAAAACGTATTTGGGGTATGGTTGTCCGGGTGAGGAGCATTCTTTTAGAAGAAGGAAGACTTTAGGTGTAACGCATTCCAGCTGTTTTGCTGTACTTTTCCATACCTGTCTTGTAACTTGTATGCCCCTGCTCCTTTGACTTCCACTATTTGTTATGGTTGTTCCCAGCCCGCCAGCTTACCCGCGGCCTTGTCCCTGGTATTGTCAATGACTCGGTGTAGCACCCATTCTCCTTGTTGGAACGTCTGGGTTCGTATTCTTGTTGGTATTTCCAGTTCCGGATTCTTACGGCTTCCCTTTTTTCATCAAGGAGATCCAGGGACAAAGGCATCAACTCTTCATTTTCTTGGGGTTATAAGCTCTGATCTGGCCATAGGGACGCTGACTTCGGTGGGGGACACCGTTTCTGTTCCGTAGACCAAGGAGAAAGGTGTTTCCCATATTGAAGTCTTCATGCTTGTTCGACATGCCCATAGGATAGTTGGAAGTTCTTCGACCTAGTTGCCTTTGGCGTCATCCAACCGCTTTTTTAGAAGATTAAGTATTGTCTTGTTAGTGGACTCGGCTTTCTCGTTGGATTGTGGATGTCTCGAAGTTACAAAGCTTAGTTTTATGCCACAATCTTCACAAAACTTTTTTAAGTTTTTTCTTGTGAATTGTGGGCCATTGTCTGTAACTGTCTCTTGAGGTGTTCCGAATCGTGTTACCACATTCTTCTAGAGGAACCTCTTGGTTTGGACAACCGTAATCTTGCTCAAAGTTTCCGCCTCCACCCACTTAAAGAAGTAGTTCGTAACTACCAAAAGGTGTTCCAGCTGGCCGGGAGCTGTCGAGAATTTTCCTACAATGTCCATTCCCCACTTCATGAATGGCCATGGAGAACTTACAGATTTGAGGTTTTTAGGGGGTAGCTTGGATACTTGTGCATGCTTCTGGCATTTATCGCAGTTCTTGACCATTTGGAGGGCGTCATGGGCCATTGTAGGCCTGTAATAGCCTGCCCTCTTGGCTCTTAGCACCAGGCTTTTCCACTAGAGTGGGATCCGCATTCGCCTTCATGTAGTTCTTTGAGGAATAAATTTGCATCTTTCGGCTTTACGCATTTGAGGTATGGACCCGAGAAAGACCTTTTGTAGAGGTTTCTGTGAATCAGGCAATAGTGGGATGCTTGCCTTCTGATCTTACGACATTCACTCCTTATATTAGGCAGGACGTCATTCTTTAGGTAGGAAGTAATGGGCTTCAAACAAGTTTCTTCTTCTTCGATGTTGGAGACTTGAGGTCCTTTGGCGTCTTCATCAGTAGCTAGCCATTAGAGAAGCAATGCTAGTTGGCTCCGTGGTTTTTAGTGTTGGGGCCAGGTTGGCCAGGGCGTCCGCATGCGAATTTTTCTCCTTAGGGATTTGTGCGAGTTTGCATGCTTTGAACGAATCAATTAGCTTCTTGGCTATGGCCATATACTTGGTCATGCTAGCATCTTTTGATTGGTATTCCCCTAAGATTAATTGGGAATCATTGTAAACTTGTAGATTTTCTATTCCCAAGTTTTTTGCCAAGCCGAGTCTTGCAATTAAGGCTTCATACTTACTTTCATTATTGGTGGCTCTAAAGTTGCATCTTACTGCTCATGATACCAATTCTCCTCTTGGTGAGATGAGTACGAGGCCTACTCCTGCTCCTCGTATGTTGCTGGATCCATATACGTAAAGCGCCTATTCTTCTTTACTTTTACTTTCCTGCTGGATTTTGGCTTCTTCTTCTCCCCCTGGTATCATTGGCGGGGAGAATTCTGCTACGAAGTCCGCCAGGACTTATATTTTAATCGTCGTGGCAGGGCGGAAGATCACATCGTACTCGGCTAGTTCCAGTGCCCATTTGGCTAATCTCCCATATACTTTATGGTTTTTGGAGTACATACTTGATGGGAAAGACGTGATGACTATCATCGGGTGAGCCTGGAAGTAGGGACGCAGCTTCCTGGCCGAGACGACCAAGGAGAGAGCCAGCTTTTCCAAGTGAGTATAGCGAGTCTCGGTACCAAGGAGGGACTTGCTTACGTAGTACACAAGACGTTGCTTGTTTCCTTCTTCTCTGACAAAGACGGGACTTACGACATGCTTTGAAACAGCCAGGTACAGGAGCAGAGGCTCTCCATCTTTGGGCTTTGAGAGAAGAGGTGGCGTTGTGAGATACTCCAGGAGGGACTAAGTGATATATATGATTTTTTCGGAGAAATCGTTTTTCGTATGATTAAACGGTAATGGTTTCGCGAAATGATAAGACCGACCGTATAGTTAAGACAATTTCGGAGTTCAAGTTACCCGCTATCGTTTTATACGATCGATACGAAGCTTTTATGAAAATAACAAGTTTTTACGATTATTATGCGAAACTTCAACGGAAAGTCCAATCGATACCAAAAGAGAGACAATCAAACCGATATTCAAAGGAGAAGCCGATCGATAGGATGTTTTCTAGTCAACCGTGGGCGAATATACGTTGCCCGCGTCTAGCCGCCCGGGCGACTAGACATGTCATGATTCTAGTCGCTCGTTGGGATACTAGACCTTTCGAGAGTCTAGTCGCCCAACGGGCGACTAGACTTTGCACGAGCCTAGTTACCCATTGGGTGACTAGACCTTACGAGAGTCTAGTTTCCCAACGGGCGACTAGACTTGCCGTTGTTCGTATAGCTCGTATTTCCAAAGAGACATGGTTATCGCTCACGGTGACTACGCATGCCATTGTTCGTATTTTCGTTGTTTGTATTGCTCACGGTGACTTCTTATCGCTCTGAAACTTGCTTATTGAGATTTCTCAGAGGTGTCGGACGTTGATTTCGATATTATCGCGTTTAGTTGTCCGCGAGTGACTGGACTTTGCGAAGCGGTTGCCTATGGTTTGCTAGACGCGGAGCTTCGACATTTGGTCGAGAGGAGATCGACTAGATCGCAAGAGCCTTGAAATTGTCAATCCTCTTACGATTTTCATTTCCGAAAGAGAGATGATGTTTCTGTTATGCTTTTTAGGGATCGATTTCAGCATGACCATTTTCGACCCCAACAGTAAGTTGTAATCACTTTTAATTGTCATTATCCTAGATGCCAATAATAATTTAGACTGACCTTCTCTAGATCCATTGTAGATAGGTTGATTAGCAGCTACTAACATATCATAAATTCTTTTAGCATCTATGTTCGGTTCCTCAAAATATGTAACATCAAGAAATGTAGAATTTTCATCAAATGCATATGATGTTTCCTGAAATGTATCTATAACCATATCATGTTGATAACGACTAGTTCCTCTATTTAGGTTCCCACGACTAGAGCTACTACCTTCTTTAACATTGCAACTTTCTCCAAGAGAAACCCATATATAATAATTTGGGGTGAATCCTCTATTATAAAAATGTTTCTTCACGTTGTCAATTGAGATATACTTCTCGTTCCCACATTTTATACAAGGGCAGAATATTTTAACATGCTTTTGTGCAAGGGAGTTGTTTGTCGCCTGATAGATTAATCCGCGCAAGCCGTCCCGGTACTCTTTCGTTACTTCCCCGGTATCAGGATTTCTATGCCTATACATCCACCCTCGTAGAGCGAAAATTTCATACTTCGAACCCGACATTTTTTTTCGTTTTATCCTTATTGTTGGGAGTAGATTAGGTCATGGGAATTCCCCATGCTTAGATAGAGTACATCAATAAGACCTCAAAGTGGGGGCATGCTGATGTATTCATATTTTATCGGTTTTCACTACGGTTTTTATACGAGATTTATGATTTTTAGAATGTATTCGGATCGTTTTTGCGCGGTTTTGTGTTCTTTGATGTTTTTACAGGATCGGAGCTTGAATGGACTAAAAGAATGCATTTGGAATGGAATTCAAGCGCCAAAGGAAGTCTCAAGAAGACTGAAGAAATGTCCACACATAGGGAGAGGGATCGATCGATCCTTATCCTGCGAAGGGACATGGATCAACCAATCCTTGTCCCGATTTCGGACCAGATTCTGAAGACATAAACCGAAGTTATTTTGAACCGGGTTTTCATACCTTATGACCTAGACTCGATTTTCTTATTTGGATAATGCTATTTTGGAGTTTTGGAACAGACTTTTGAGCTTTGTAACCTGCGAGAGAGAGATCGACTCATCTGTACTTCGTTGGAGAAGAATTTTTGTCTCTACTCTTTGTTTTTATCATTCAATACATCATGTTTCCATCCAATTCATCTTGTGTTTGCTATGTGTGTGTAGTTTTCTAGTTGAGTTTAGGGTTTCTCATAGGGGATTTCATGAATCTGCGATTGCTAGGTTGTTAGATTGGGGAATTATCTATTAATCTTCGTTTATCTCTGTGCTTAATGCTGAAATTGGATTCGCGACCTAGTTTCTGAATTTAGGATATTCAATACACCAAAAGTGATTGCTTGAATGCCTGAAACTGAGATGAAATGAGCAAAGTGTCTTTAACCAACGATAGTTGTTGTTACCTCGCTTTGTGAGCAATTCAATCTTGTTTAGAATGCATGCTTAGGGTTTGAAACTCAACGAAAGTTAGTGTCTAAGATCCTTAACCATATATAATTAACACTGCGACAGTAGGTTAATTATAATCCTGTGAATTGAGTTAAGCTGGATCTTAATTGTCTCCCCGTTAGCAATTTGGTATCCTGATGAAATGATTTCCCTGAGAATACCCTGCGCCCAGCATTTTTCTTCGATTGATTCACAACTCGTTGTTACTTGCTTGCTTTCTTTGTTTGATTTCGATATTTGCATCATCTTACCAACCATCTCTTTTTCGCTTTAGTCCGTATTTGATTCATAGTTCTTTGTACGACATTGGTTCTTGTGGATTCGATATCCGAACCACTACAACGTGCTTAACTGTACGTTTGCAGTGATTTCTTGGGCGAAAACCTGAGCCATCAAGTTTTCTGGCGCCGTTGTCGGGGACCAATAGGTCGTTTAAGAACTTAGGATCATCGCGTGTCTAAGGCATTTTATTTTCTTTGTTTAAACTCTTTACTTTCTTGTTGTTTGTGTGCTTTCAGGTGCATGAACATGCCTCACACTAGGAGCCAAAGAAAAGCTAATCTTCTTGAATTCGAGCAGGAACTTGGTCGTCTAGAAAGACAACAGAAGAAAGTGAAAGCACTTGAGGGTACTTCAGAACCTGAATTTGATTCGAAAGCTGCATTGGACGAGCAATTTCATATTTGCAGTTCGAAGGGAATAATCCGCCTGGAAACATTCCAGGGAATAATCCTCCTACTGGAGGTGGTCTGAATGCTGGTGTTAACTCGAATAACCAGTAGAATGTTGCAGCTGCGAGGCAACCCGGTGCGAATCTTCCTCAGCAAAGGTTGACTCTAGTGCACTATGACTCTCCTGAGATGCTCTATCAGGATCGGGCAGGAATCCGTCCAGCCCCTATTGACAGGAGAGACTACGAGATCAAGACTGATCTCATCAACTTGGTTCATAAGAACCAGTTCCATGGGTTGACTACTGAAAACCCGATTCACCATCTGGAAAGATTTGAATCAATTTGCGGTACTGTTCGCTGCAATGGAGTGCCTGAAGACACTTTGATGTGCAGGTTATTTAGATGGTCTCTGACAGACAAAGCCACTAGATGGCTTAATTCTTTGGCACCTGGTTCACTCACCACCTAGGATAAGATTAAGAGTGCCTTCCTCGGGCAGTTCTTCACCTAGGCTCGATCCACTTATCTGAGAAACAAGATTGGCGGTTTCCGTCAGACAGCCAATGAGAGCTTTCACGAAGCTTGGGAAAGATTTCAGGAGCACACTGCAGATTGTCCACATCATGGGTATACAGATATCAACTTGCTTAATATTTTCTACAATGGAGTGGAGGAGAGGTACCAAAATGCGGTTGACACTGCAAGTAACGGTTGATAATAGACGTATCGATGATTTACAAGAAAAGCTGAATTAGTTGATCGCTAAGGACCTGTAAGGCGTTCACTTCGTACGTGAACAATCTGATGGACCGATGGGTAAAGAGCAAAAGCTTGGGCAGATGTACAATGACTACGTTGCTGAAGAGTCATATGGAGACCAAGCTGATGTGAATTACATCAGTGGCCAAGGAAATTATGGGAACAAATGGTTCAACCAACAGAACCAATTCCAGAACAAGCCGTTCAATCAAGGTCCTAGTGTGTTCAATTCCGGATTTCAGAATAAGAATCAGAATAGTGGCTTCGGAAATAGTGGTTATCAGCAAAAAAGCAGTATGGTTTGGGAGGATTCAGGAACAATTATCAGCCGGGATATCAGAATCAGAACCAAGGACAAACTTCTGCGTCCTCTCAAGACAGTGAGCTGAAGAAGATGTTGCAACAGGTGCTGTAAAATCAGACAAAGTCCTCTATGGACTTGAATCAGAAAGTGGACAACATGTACAATGATCTCAACGGGAAATTCGAGACATTGAACACTCACATGAAGTTACTGGAAACGCAAGTTGCTCATACATCTACTGGCAACAGGGCTCCACCGGGAGTCATTCCAGGCAAACCGGAGAAGAATCCGAAGGAATTTTGCAACGCCATCACGCTGAGAAGTGGAAAAGCTTTCAACGAGCTGTCCGGGATAGAAGGACAGAGATCGGTCGATCCCTATCCTAGGATCGGTTGATCCCTGTCTGAATCTATCTTGCAAACTTCTGGACAGAAGGTCAGAGATCGATCGATCCCTGCCCCTAGGTCGATCGATCCCTGTCCAGACGAGGACAATTCAGATCGCGTTAATTCGAATGATCAGGAGATTGGGGATGAATACGTACCACCCCTGCCGTATGTTCCCAAGACTCCATATCCATCTAGACCTCGACAAAAGGTCAAGGAACGCGAATACGAGAAGCTGCAGAATCTTGTTGGAGAATTACACGTGCGATTGCCTTTCGTTTAAGTAGTCAAGATGGTACCATCTCTGAAGAGGTACATGAAGGAGATTCTTTCAGATCGAATGACTTTGGAGAAAGGAGTTTCAGTTCTTACTGCGGAGTGTAGCGCAGTTCTTCAGAACATAGCACCAGAGAAACGCGAGGATCCAGGTCCTTTCGTACTTCCTTGCAAGATTGGATCGCTTACTTTCCAGCAATGTCTCTGTGATCTGGGGTCAGGAGTTAGTGTGATGTCACTCTCAGTGTCACAATGTCTGAATTTGACTAACAACGAACGCACAAGGATGCCTTTGGTGCTTGCAGACAGATCTATTCGCAGACCAGTGGGGATTCTAGACAACCCTCTCGTCGGAGTTGGAGAGGGATATGTTTTTACAGAATTTGTTGTCTTAGAGCTCGAGGAAGAGCCAAAGGATCCCATTATTCTTGGTCGACCGTTCTTATCCACTGCCAGAGCCATGATCGATGTGCAGAACGATCAAATAGATCTCCTTCTTGGGACAATTGAACATGAGGTTCAATATCGAGAAGTCCATGAAGAAACCTACAATTGATGGGCACACATTTTGGGTCGACACATTTGCTGATGTGATTGAGGACTCTACTGAAGAGTTAAGCACAGAGGATCCATTTCAGGTTGCCTTAACACAGATAGAGAGCGAATATGGGTTTCCGAATGAGGATACTGATGTACACACAATTTCATGCATATTTTAGTGTGTTTTAGCTTAGTTTTCATTCACAATTAGGTTTTAATTAAGCATATTAGCTTTAGAATGCATTATTTAGAGTCTTGAGTCTAGAATAGGTTCATATTGCATTTTGCATCCAGCTTTCTTGCATTTGTAGGTGCTCCTTTGGATGGACTTTGGGAGGCTCTAATGGTGGATTCAAAGTGGTATTGGAGCTTGAAAATCATGGAGACAAGAGGCTAGAAGCATATGGAAAAGATGGAGATCAAAGGAGAAGACAAAGAAGAGCAAAAGGCATCAAGACTTCCTAGGTAGGCAGCCATCGACAATGTGGGTCGATGGCCAGCTACCTAGGGTCGATGGCCAGCTATCTAGGCAGAGAATGTGACATATCCTTCTGTGGGTAGTCAGCCATCGACCCAAGGTTGGCTCCCATCGACCAGATGTGTCGATGGCTGGCAACATAGCGACCAAAACTTGACTTTTTAGGGTTTTCCTTGATCTCTTTCACTATAAATAGACCTCTTAACCTCGAGAACAAAAAAAAAGAACAGCTTCTATCTTATNTCATTTCTAAAGATCAAACTCTTGTAATAACATTTGGTTTTATTTCAATAGATCTTTGGATCCTTTATCTTTTATCTTTCTCTTTTTAGATCTATTTCTCTGGAACTATGGAAACACAAAGACCATCTCTATGTCTTTTGAGTTCCATGGAGATTAGTGAGTAGATC
>OVAN01005128.1:0-24163 GCA_900406275.1 Anastatica hierochuntica | reverse complement strand
AACTCCGCTTGAAATGGATGAGTGGCAGAGTTTGGACATTCTCCAGTTCTGAAAAGATAATACTAATAGGTATGGTGAATTATCAGCAATGGTTTGTGATCTGTTTAGTATTCCTATCACGACAGTAGCTTCAGAGTCATCCTTTAGTATTGGTTCCCGAGTNCGCCTACTTCCGAAGAATGTGCAAGCTTTGATATGTGCTAGGAATTGGCTAAAAGGATTTGAAGCTTATGAGAACGGTAACTATATTAACTTTAATATATATTTTGCGTTTTATGCTTCAATATATTTTTAACTTTTTCAGTTATTTGTATTTGCAGAAGGTGAAAATGATGGTAAAGAAGAGATACTACCATCCTTTGAATCCATTGTCAATGATGAAGTTGAAGAAGAAAAAGCTTGAAGTTGAAGATTGTTTTATTTGAGTTGGTCTTTGGTTTTATTTGTTTTTGGGACTTGGTAAACTAATGATTTGGTTATGATTTGTTATTATCGATGTTAAGACTTTCTTTAATTTTATTATCACTTTTTGTTAGACTAGTCTAGAAAATTTCTTATTTTAATGCTTAATTTGATTTTGATGCTTTGGTAAAAGCCTGCACATTTTCGGTTATTTCTACCGTAAAACTAATGCTTTTGATGATTTGTCATTCTACCGCAAAACTAATGCCGAGGACGATTCGTCGGCCCACATAATGATTTTGATGATTTGTCATTCTACCGTAAAACTAATTCTTTCTTATTTCTAGTAGAAACCAACTCATCAGTTTAACTCATCGATCTTTTTAATCTTTTGATGTCTTTATTTTAATGCTTAAGTTGATTTTGTAATTAGCTTCATATCTAAAACTTTTGGCACAATTTTATTGGAATTGCATGAGTACGTAACACTATAACTTCGAACATTATCCTGAAAATGAATTGATCTTGTTAGATATTCAAAGAGATTTGTCCCGCGGGCCGACCCGCTTAGCTCATATAAAAAGGCGGGTCGGGATTGGTTATCACTTCGGGAGACCGCGGCCCGCGGCGGTACGATCCACAACGACCCAAATGAAACAGAAACCGCGGCGGGTCGGGACAAATGGTCGCGGGTAAGCTCATTTGCCATCTCTAATCAAACCCAGCTCAAAGTATGCTTCGAAGACCACAATCTCATCGGGCTTCAAATCATGGATCCTCTCATCTCCCTCCAGCAACCGTATCACCGTCAAGTCTGGCAAGCCATATATGCGTTTTAACACTTTCAAATCAATTATTAGTGATAGAGGTTTTCGGGGCATATATCCTACGGGAGTCGCTGAATTTTGAGGAGGATGTTTGTCCTCTCCCATAAAATTTAGAAGCACGCTGGAGGAAAATTATGAATCAGACACACGACACCATCTTTGACAAACTCTTCTGCCCACCGACAAAGATGGAGGGGCAGCAGTGGTGATCTTTCATCCACAAAACGACGTCTAGGAATCGAGGAAATTGGGATCTCAAAGCAAAACAATAAGCTACCGAAACTCTAGCGTTGCTATTGCAACACTAACCGAATATCAAGAAGGAAGAGTGAAAATGATTCTTTACCTTAGAGATCTCCAAAAGACTCTCTAAATCTTCAAATATGAAGATTTTTAATCTCCAAAAAAAACTTCAAAACTTCAAATTTGAAGTTTTGAGTAGTAAAACTTCATATTTGAAGTTTTGAAGTTTTTATTTTTATTTTAGTCCCTACAATTACACAACAAATTTTTTATTCTTAAAAGTTTTTTTTTACCGTTTTAATCCTAAAGTATTTTATATCTCATAATATTTCAAATATTTTCTTACAAATATAATTTTTACACATAAAATTAAATAAAACATTAAATAAGACTAAAAATATTTTATAACTATGTACAACAACAATATTATAACTAGATTTTATAGAATAATGTAGTATTTTCTTGTGATTTAATATTTAATTTTGTTATTCTATGTAAAATTTTAATATTTTAAAGTAACTTTTTATTAATTAAAAAGTTGTTGGTCCGTGCCGTGCACGGACATAGTTTGATTTCGAAAACCGAATTTAAACAGTTGGTGTTGGTTACTCTTTATCGATAGGGATATCTTCGTTTCTAATTGGCTTTAACAATAAAAATTATGGTTTAGGTATAAACTGAAAGTTCAGGTGGACTTTTAAAAATATTTTAGTTTTCAATAGCTATTTAGCTTCTTTTTTTAAATGTTATACTCCCACCGGTTCATTATAAATGGTGTTTTAGACATTTATTTTCGTTTTAATATAATTGAAGTTTTCAGGTTTTGATGCAGAAAATTAATTTTACTTGGATATTTTGATTATTTATATCATGCAATATGTTTTTTATTGGTTAAATTAGTGTTAGTTAACGAATCTTTATGTAACCGACATAAATTGTACGATATATTATGTTACGCGTTTAATTGTTGTGTTTTGTTGAATCAAAGGTCAATAGAAAATTATTTTAAAATGAAGTATGTACAATAGATTGTCACAGCTTATATATCTATTGTGTTAACTCCTACATGAGACGTTACAAAGTATAGACGAGTTCCAGCCAGCTCTTTCTTGTGTTCAAAGTCATAGAAGTCTAATAATTGAGATCCCACGAAGCCACTTGCAGCTCAAATATCAGCCATCCTCTGCTATTGGTAGTTTCCAGAAGTTTCATGGATTATAGTCTTCCAATGAATGTGTAAGAAAACACATGAAACCATTAGTGAACGTACAATTAAGAGTAAATTTGCGTAAAGATTCTACCTTAATTACCTGCTCAACAAGAGAAGTTGGAGGAAACATGTCGTTGACAAGAGTATGAAGTAAAGTGTAAGACTTCTTAATACCTAGGCGATGCCATGTTGACACTTCTCCCTATCTATTTTAGGACCCAAAGCATCTCACTCAGTATATGTTATGAATCAACCATTATGCCATATTCTAAGCGACTGTGGGTATCCTTTCTCTGGCAATAAACAATCATAATAGTTTTCATCATTACTTCCAACAGCTCTGTTATGAAAACATCATTACGTGACGGTGACAGAGAAGGTAGCGGTGGCATCGAAGGATGCGAAAGCCAACACGATTGTCGCGGCGTTAGCGTTGGAGGATAAAGTGAATAAATCGGAGAAGCTTTGTGATATGTTGAATTTAGCCGAGGTGGAATTCGATGTGGAGACGAAGAAGAAAGAGGAAACACTTGAGATGTTAAAGAGCGTGGTCACGGAGTTACAAGCGGCTGCGACGGTGCGTGGAGACTGTCAAAAGAGATTAGCGGCCGCCGCTAGTATATATGATATGTATATAAACCGAATAACATAACTGGTTAGAAAGATAGAAACCTTGCCCAGAAATTTACTGAAAACTCGGACGCAGGAATTTACAGTCAGAGAGGTGATCGGAATAAGAGAAAAGTGTCCCCTGAATCTGTTAATCGATGGATGTAGAAGATGATGAACATAAAGAAAGGACAAAGAGAATATTTTTTTTGAGTTGCGAAAAAGAGAAAAGAGAGAGACTATTTATACCAACAGAAACCTAAGAGGAACGGTTAATGCGATACCACGCAAAAAAAAAAAAAAAAAATGTACGCCCCAATTATGTAGTCACGGAGTCTGTCAATCGGCTGCGAAAAAATAATTATACTTATCAATCTTCGGTACAAAGCTTGTTTGGAGAACCTTAAAAAAGAAAAAACATCAATTACGACATACATAACCAAAACAATCGATTTTTTTTGAAAAAGACACATGAGATAGAAGAAGAAAACGTGTAGTGTAGTAGATGACAACACACGACGAAGTAACCAGTCTTATTGTTGTCTATAAAGGCTAATTTTTACATCAAAACAAATGAAAGTAAAAATTCTTGAGTACATTAACAAATAAAACAAACACATAATTTGGAAAAAAAAAAATAACGATAAAAAAGAACGATTTTATATGAGTAAATCAAAAGCGGTGATGGAGAAAATAATTGATCATGATCTTATAATACGATGATGAAGAGAGTAGAATAACCATCTCTTTCTAAATTGTATATTAATGAAGAGAGTAGTAAAAACTGATGATGGAGATGTAAAAGGGCAGAGGTATTTATACAAATAGATATTCTAGGGTTTAAAAATTAAATAATTATTATTTAATAAATAAAGAGATAAAGACTAAATAAAGGATAAACACCGTGAAGATTGCAAACCAAGATTTTCGGGTCGCAGACAAGTTTTGATTGGCTGAAAAATTAAACATTTTTCTTAAAGATAATTACATAATTTCGCGCAGGGGTAAAACGGTCCAAATTCGGTTGGTGGAGAATAATGGACGGATACGACGACGCCACGCAAGAAAATAAGAAAACGTACGCACAAGATCACTCCATGTCATATAGACCGATTATTACTCTTAATTTTTACTATTTTCTAACGATTTTTCTCGCGACGCCACGTCAAATCCGGCTTATGTATGAGCGCCATGTCAGCTTTTGACTTCGTATTTAATAATAGTATAGATATTGTTGTGGTAATTTTGCAGATGTGTTAGTTATTTCTAAATGTTTAATGAATTTCAATTAGTTATGATAAATATAAGGACCACAATGCAAAATACAAATACTTTTGAAGTTAAATTTGAAGTATTGCTTTTGGAGGAGAATATCTCCAAACTTCAAATATGAAGTTTTGGAAACTTCAAAATGAAGATCCTTTTTGGAGATGCTCTTAGAAACACAAAAGTTCAGGGTTGCGATAAAATTAGCGAATAGCAGTCGATAAAGCAAAACGAAGAAAGCGGAGTAAGTTCGTGATTGAAAATTTTGGAGACAAAGGAAATAAAAAGGCTAGCAATAGAGTAAATGGTTTTGGCTCAATCTTCGAGGGCAAGCTCAATTTCAAAATACACTAGGACCCACAACAATATCTTGTCAGAGACGGTGTATCCTAGCTAATGTATGCTTGCCAAAGTTATTGCTCTCTTTCTTTGGGAAAGCCAAAACGACTTATCCACGAAGTAGTGCCAATAAAGAAGGGATTACCTGGTTATAGCAGCGGCGAAAAAGCCCGTAAGAACTATTTCAAAGTGACATGATTAAGCCATAACTCAGCTATGTAGAATCATGGCTTAAGGGGTAAACTATTGGGGTTAAATAAATTCTCCCCGACTTAGGATCTAGAAAATCTTTCTCAGACAGCCAGAGAGCAGCGCCAAGGGAAATCTTACCAAAGACATGTGAAAACCTAAATGATTCTTTTGTTCCTCTAGATATCTACAAAAGAGGCAATGAGCGAGGATATATGGAAATATTTATTATATCTGATATTCTCAATAAAGCCTCAGATCTACAAGCTATCTAAGGGATATCAAGGCATTTACATGGAAGATCTACTATAAGTAAGGGTCCCTAAACCCTAATTTTGATATCTACACCAAGAATCACCTACACATTCGGCTAAGGCAATACGACTACAATATGATCTACGGTTCCTCATCCTTTTCCATTGTAATCCTTGCTTGTTTCATACGATAGCAATAAAATCTACTTTCTACATCGCTTTCCTGCATTGATCTCTACTTTCAGTAGTGTCACAAAAACTGTACCCAAAATCTACCCTGACAATTATCATAAGGATTCTTCATCTAATTTGAACATATTGCTTGATTTAGCTTAGCTACCTGATTCATGATCTTAGGTTTATCGATACAATGGGAGTTGATTTTTAAACTTGAAAATCTCTTAGATAAGCAAAATATCCTTAGCTATCAAGAGTCTATGTTAAAGTATTTTGTGAATATATCGAACCTGAATTTAATGCATGTTTAGTTGTTTTGAATTCAACGCGAGTAAGTTTTCATTTTTTTGAACATAGAGGTTAAATACTTAGGTAAGAGACAAGAAATGACAAGCTTAGGACAAGCTTTGTTAAGGTCAATGAAGTCTATAGAAACTCTCCACCTTGGCGACCACCACGTTGGCGAGCCAGTCTGGATACTTTACTTCTCTGATAAGTCTTGCGTCCAGCAAGTAGAGCACCTTGTTGTTAATGATCTCGCCTCGCTCTGGTGCAAACTTTCTCCTCTTTTGTCTTACCGAGGGATGATGTGGGTCCACGTGTAACTTGTGCATGATCGATCCTTGGCATATCGTCGTGGGTCGAGGCGAAGCAGTCGGAGTTGGATCTTAGGAAATCAATGAGTCTTTGACGTATGTACGCTCATAGTCGAGACCCTATCGTCAAATACTTTCTCGTGGCTCCAGGCTTCTTGGAATCCCTTTGATAGTTGTTTAGTAACAGGATCGTGCCTCTTCCTGTTCTCCCTTGATTTCCTTTACACCTTAGGGGGTAAAGAATTTGATACTTTGATGAAGGGTCGAGGGTACCGCCTTCATATCAAGGATCCAGGGGCGACTGGTGAGGCTAGATTTCACTAGTGATTAACTTCAAGTTCNTTTAAATTTATAGACCTTAATCAACTAACAATCCTCATTAAACCGCAAGTATACGGCTATGTCGATTGTAGTACTTAAGGGTCGAACCCACGAGAACTAGAGACTCAAGCACTAGGAATACACAATATCTCCTAAGCTAAGCAAATACGAAGATAGGTGACGGTAGAGACTTCATACTAAACTAAATGCAAACACAACCTAAACACACTAACTTAAACACAACGAATGAACCAAGCAAGAAGCAGAAGGTTAAAGCAAGTAGCTAATTTGCAACACCAAGACAAACAATGCAAGATTCAAGATGGAAAAAATCGATCTTGAGACATGGAGATTATTTAGAATTAAATCAAAGAATGCAAATGGGTTTCCCTAGACTTTATTAGATGATCAAAGTTATTCCTAAAACAAGAATCCCTCTATAATCAATCAACCCACTCTCGTGACGGAGATCTATTCACCTATACACATTACAAGGCTCAACTCTCGTTTTTTTCCTATCTAAACATGTATGTGATAGTGAGTCTCAAGCCGATGGAGATTTTGAGATCTCTACCACCTCCAGAGCCTTGTTCCTAGACGCAAACTTTGCCCTTCTTGCCGCCTGAGCTCTCTTAAAGTCCTCCAGCGCCTTGGACCCGGATCCCGACATATTTCCTGCAAGATGACAAAAAATCAATCAAGAAACCACCAGGAAGTACATAACCAAAGGAAGAAGGAAGCAAGGAGCCAACCTCTCATGCTGCTTTGGTTCAATGCTTCTTCACTCAAAAGGAATGGAATACTCCTTTCCTCAGCAGGGATCTCTAAAGTCTCTTTCGCCTTCTCCTTGCCCGCCTCTGACGTCTCTGTAGATGCTTCTGCAACGGCAAAGGATAAAAAGGGTTAATAACAAAACTGGAAGAAGAAGAAACAAAAACATCCTAAGCCTACCAGTGAATCTCCAAAGAGTAGAGAACCCAGGGGAAGTCCTGACTCTCATAAAGACAAACTTCTGGGCCCAGTGCTTTGTGAAGGCCGCCCCTTTCCTCTCCTCCCTCTCTAACTCCAATACCAAGGGAGCACCAGCGCGAGGCTGGAAGTAATATATACCTTCACCCAGAAGAACGTGGGGAAAGTAGAAGGAGTAAAGGATCTCATCAACGCCGAGATCCAGCCCATGGAACTCGTTTAGGACCTGGATGGCAGTGAGGATCCTCCAGGTCGGCGGGTTCAGCTGGGAAGGGCAAATGTTAAAGTGCTCTGAGACCTTCTTCACCAGGTCAGGCACTACACCCCTGACTCCATCCTCGAAATAGCCCTCGTACATGGTTATCTCGTCTCCTGGGCATTCAGAAGCCCTCTCGCTTTGCCCATGCAGTCTCAAGTGGACGTCTGCCCCAATGGAGTACTTTTGCCTCCACTCCTCCAAGAGCTCAGAGCTCACGTTCGAGAAAGGGCCAACCTTCATAAGCTCCGGACCCGTGGCAGAGCGCAGTGGCAACAAATTTGCCTCAGGGATCTTTCTGTCCTCGGAAGACCCCTCAGCCTCAGGGGATGGGCTAGTTCTGATAAAACGCCTCTTCCAAACACGGGCCCCAACAGAGGATGAGGCCACTGGAGAAAATTCGTCAACAGAGCTAGTCATATTTGGGTTCAAGAAAGTTTTGATCTTGGATCTAGGAGCCGATCGGGACAAGAAAGACCTAAAAGCTAAGGTTGATTTGAAATACTAATATCCAACTCCAAGAATCTACCCTAAAAGAAGGGCAAAAGAAGAGGGTAGAAGATGATCTAACCTTAAGGATCGCGGATCGAAAGCTTGAAAGGTATTCCGAGAGCGAGATTTCAGTAAGAAAGGGAAGAAGATGAATCAGGAATTCTAGTAAGAGAAAGAAGATGAAGCGAAAATGCCAAAGAAGAGAGAAGAGAAGGTTTAAAAGAAAGAGGAGAAACCAAAGTGAGCCGCACGCGTCTAATCATTGGTGCGAATCTCGCGAGAAGAGTAACGGCTATATTCCCCCTCTTCAAATATTCATCAATCTTCGCCAACGGCTATGAGCTTCCCTATACCAAGTCAAACAGCTAGAATTTTTTTCAAAATAATCCTCCTTGAAAGCTGCAAGCGGTTCGAGTAAGTTTAAAAGTCGAAGCCCCAAGGCCAGACGACAAAGAGCCAGACGCAACCCCCCGTCGCAGCAATGCTCATTAGCTGGTACAACTTGAACCAAAAGCAAGCAAACGCTTAAGGAAAGGAGAGGCGGCGCAAGTCAAAGATAAAAATGGCCAAGCGACCGCTGGCTTCCTGCCTAAGCCACCTGGAAAACATGTTATTCCACAGCTTCGGATCGAATCTGCGCAATAAGGGGCAAACTGTTGGAAGTAATTTAGGTCATGGGAATTCCTTAGATTTAGATGGAGTACAGCAGTAAGACCTCAAAGCAGGGGAATGCCTAGAAGCAGGAAGCCAGGCGATGTCCCATAGCCAGAAGCCGGAAGTCAGACGACCAAACAAAGCCAGAAGCCAGCCGACCACCGCCTCTCCCTTATTTTCGCTATTCCAACTAGTAGATAATGACATGTATTTTAGATAAATATGCATATATTCTACAAATAATCATGATATATCCAATTCTTGGAGGGATAATCATGAAACTCATGTATAAATACCAAGCTCAAAGGGAAAACGTGCACGCACGAAAAACCCTAAACAAAGAATCAATACAACAATCATCTTTTTGCCATCTTTGATCTCTAAGCTTAGCACAAACATTCCAAGACCTTTTGCTAAACATTCATCGACCTCCAGCTTCCGTAGTGCTACAAAGAACGACCAAAATCACCCATAACAAGTCTCAAGCCCTTTTAGCCATTTAACACCTTGGTTTCCCTTTGGGCAAACTAATCTCATAGCTCAAGGTGAAAAACATATATCTAGTTCTCTCAGGCATTTCATCGAACACTTTCTAGGCGTCAATGAGCAAGCATGTAACTTTTGAAGAACTAAACTAGATCTAGTAGGAATTTATGCCAAGATCTAGTCTAATACTCATTACAATCTTATATTTAACCTTAAACTACCATATCTCAAGATCTAATGTTCTCTACTCACTAAGACCCATGGAAATCCAAGAAGTGTCACAAGCTTCTTAAAACACGTCAATGCTACACAACATCGACCCAAGGTCACCTGGCATCGACACCTGGGTCGATGCTGCGTTGAGTTGGGCAGAAAGCTACCAAGGTGATGCATCATCAACCCAAGGTGATCCAGCATCGACCTCTGGGTCGATGTCTTGTCTCCTCGACAACTTCTTCTTCTTGTTCTTTCAACTGCCATCAGAATGGCGTATTATTTGCATATACTCTCTTCTCCACTTCCACTTGGCTCTTGATTCTCTTTGTTTCTTCACCGTTTAAGCATCAAGAATCCATCATCTCAAGCTCTCAAGTTGCTCATCCAAAGGTTGTACCTACAAATGCAAAAGAATGCAATGCAAAGACAAAATCCTAAACTAGACTCAACTTAGAAACTTTATGAATTCTAACACCTAAATGCAATATATACAACCTAAATGCAACTAAAAATACACACTAAATTATGCTAAATATGCGTTAAATTATGAACACATCAACTCCTTCGGACTTGTCATTTGCTTGTCCTCAAGCAAACAACAAAGACCAAACCCGGAAGTGAGGTTTGCAAGTGGGAACTCAAAACCGCAATAGAAAGAAATGCCTTATGCTCAATTTCCAAACCCGGAAGTGAGGTTTGCAAGTGGGAACTCAAAACCGCAATAGAAAGAAATGCCTTATGCTTAATGTCCTAAAGAGAAGTAAAATAGTGCATGGATCAACAAATACTCAATGTACTTCGTCATATTCATCACAAAACCAGCTCTAGGAACCTAGACTAGGCATCCACAAGTTACTTCCTCAACCAATTTCATTAACATTCAATTAAGTTGTAACATCCGGTTTCTTCTAACCCGGTTCTTTTGCAGAAAATCAGTATTTATCTAAACCGAGCCTTAACCTACCCTATTTAATCTGTAAACTAAACCCTAAACACGTTTTAACCTCCTTTCTTTTCCTCTATTTGTCGTGTAGCCTCCATAGAGATGAGAGAAAGAAGAATTTCGTGCAAGCAAATGGAGAGAAGAGAGGAAGAGAGAAAAAAGGAAGAAGGCAGTGCAGTCAAGAAGGAGACAGAACAGATATATCATGGGAAAAGAAACAGTTTCCCAATCAAATAAACATTTTTAGATCTGAAACTTTTCCACAAGGTAAACGACTTGTTGATCTTCGTTTTCCATTTTACAAAATGCAATTTCGAGTTTTCTACTGAAAGTTATAGGCGTTTTTCTAAGAGGTTCTTGTGTTGTCTGAATCTGCGATCATTCCGAGTTTGAAGGACATTTCCGTAGGGAAAACGGTGTCCAATCGCAGTGAAACCAGAGCCCATGAATAGAAGACATCTGTAGCTATAATCTGACCGTTTGGATCGAGGAATTAACATATAGTTTGAAAGTTATAGGCTTGTTTCTAAGTGCTAGAGAATCTGTCGGATTTCCAGAACTGGTATGTTGATGTGTTTTTCGAGTTTGATTGAGTTAACAGAGGACTTCTGAGCTTATCTTCTGTTTGTTCAATGTAGGGACTCATATGAATCCTCTGGTAAAAGGAACACCGGATTCGGGTTCATGTGAGTGGAGAAGCGTGTCCCGAGAGTTAATGCAGCGAAGCTGTCCGCATAGGAAAGAAGCTGAGGAACTCCAAGTTCAAGGTTCCAGGGAGTTGCAGACGACCCGAGATGTTCCCGAGAATGTTGATGCTCCCGGTAAGTGAAATTACCATTTTTCCTCTTGTTTCTACTTAAAGAAAGTACCTATTTTTAGGAAGTTTCCAAATATGACAGGTTTTCATATTTGGAAAGTTTCTTTTTTGGGAAAGTTTCCTCTTTGGGTAGGTTTCCCTTTTTAAGCAGCTTTCCATTTATGGTAGGTTTTAATAAATGGAAAGTTTCCATTTTTAGCAGGTTCCTATTTAAAGTCTAATTCAGGTTCCTGTTCCAGATTCTTTTTTATAAGGAAGAACAACATGGGATAAGAAGGATGTCGCATGATCTCCATGGGGTAAAGCTCAAAAGGAGGATCATCACTCAAATATTGCAGAGGTGTATCTACTATGTGACTAAGGTGAGGAGCTACCGCGTAAATCCCCCGCTTTCTTTCGGCTTAGCTTTCTTCCTCGCTAGGCTAGCACCGGAACATGATTGAGTCTCTATGAATCGAGTCTGATTAGGTCTTGCGTAAAATGATTTCTTTCGTGTTAAATTGGAATTAAAGTTAATAGAAGATATCACCATTGATTGTTTCGCATGATGATTGTAGTGTGTGTGATATAGTTATAGAGTGTGATAGATAGTAGGAGAAGACTTGATGTGGGGGTACAGATGAAGAATCCTTGTATTCCCGGAGTCGTGTTTGAATAGGGGGCAGGCATTAAGTCGATCGGTGTCTGTAACCCTTAGATCGATAAAGCATCCATTGGGTGGTGTGTATAGACACTTATCATATGCTGTGTAAACCTCTTCGGGGGGTGACGGCAGTCACTGAAGCTGTCTAGGACCAATTCTGTGTTTTCTTTGGGTGCTTTAGGTGTCATGTTTTCTGCATGTTTCTAGGACTAGTTTGGTGGTGTTTATTTGCTATGTCGGGTTTGCGAACATGCGTGTTCTAGCAATCCACCCCCTCGCTGAGTGATTCCCCTGTCACTCACCCTTCTCTTCTTGTCCCTCCCATCTTTGTCTTTTTCAGGTTTGTGTTAGAAGCAGCGGTTTAAAATTCAAGTTGGTGGTTTTTGTTGTACCGGTTGATTAACCCTGGTTCCCTCGGAAGGGGCGTTACAAATGGTATCAGAGCCTAGGTTAAAGGCCGCTCCGGTTCTAGCGGGGAGGGTCATAGATTTTTGAAAGAAAAAATGTTTTCTAAAACTTATTTGTTTTTTAGGTACCTCAAAGAAGAAAAAGAATTTCAAAATCACCAACTGGCGTTAGTCTAGCTTCTAGCGCAGGAGTTTTCTTTTGAGTTCCAAAGCGTCAGAACATCGACTGCAAGAGTTTCGAAACTCGGCTACTGCATCAATCAGAAGACATCTCCAGTGCCATTGATCATCAAGATTGAGCCGCTGTAACCAGAGCATGCAAGGGAGAACCGAAGACAAGATCTAGATCTGGGTGCGAGGGGTAGAATGAAGTTTCAGCAGTAGGATTATGTGTCGGGTTTTATTTAATTGCATGTTCTTGCGAGTTTAGGTCCTTATGTTTCCGAGTCTTAGTGTTTTCCAAGGAGGCGAGTCCTCATTCCCAGTCAGTTTCTTTCTTGTAGCCCGTCGTTCAAGCTCCAAAGCTTACGTTACAATTGGCAGAGCTCACGTGCTAATAAATTCGACTGAGACTCATGTACGAATGTGACTACGACACCTCGGGCAGGTTGTAGCTGCTCTCTAGCCACGAACCCAGCTTGCGAGGACCAGTGGTAGTTCTCGTCGACGACTAGATAACTACTTCTATTGACCCACTGTTGTAGTTCATTGTTGTTGAGCCATTTCTGAATCTTCCTATTTCAAAGACGTCGGTTCTTCAAGTTGCTGTAGTTTGTTATACCAGATCTACCAGAAGGTCTAAATTGGAGAGCGCGCTCACCAAGGTCCAAGAAGCTTCCGCACCGATTGAGGAGTACCCGACAACCAAGGAGGTTTCGCGTTGCTGGGAGTTGGTAGGAGAAAGTTCCGTCAGATCAAGGTAGTGGAAGCTAAACAAGGACAGTTTGGCTGGATAACCGAGCTGTAAAGACGCAACCGGATAAAGAGGTAACATTGGATGTTGAGATGATGTTGGGTACATTTGGAGCTCCACTAAGTAAGAAGAGGAAGCTGCTATGAAATCGGATTAAGTATTGTACGTCATGGCTAATGGGGATGGAAACCCAAGTTATGGGTAAAGGAAAAAGAGACTATGTGGGACAGGACCACAAGTGGTTATTGTTAGGATCCAAGGACGGTGTTAGGAAAGAACCATGTGGATCTGTTTACTAGAAAGCTAAAGCACGGCAGAAAGGAGAGTGCAGCGGAAGCATGGTGGGTCAGTAAGTATTGTACCTTGCTCGATCAAGTTCAACTTAGGGCTAAAGGTATGCCCTAAGGCAGGAGAGGTGTAAGGACATAACCTCAACTATGGACAAGGAGTTAAGCATAAAGGACAAGTCTTCCAAGGAACGACCTCTTTTGCAAGGACTGAGGTATGACAAGAACTACCTAAAATGAACCTAGGTAAAGGATGTTGTGGGGGACAAGCAGATCGTTGGTGGTGTTTGATGCAAAACCGAAAAACAATACTTGTGCAAGAAAGGTAAATGCCCATGGGCATTGTTGAGATCAAAAGACAGATTCTCCATTGCTCGAAGTCGGCAGAGAAACGACATCTCTGGTACATAAGGAAATGTACAACTGTNGAGCTTAGTCAGAAACTAAGTGGGAGAGAGCTGAGACCTGGAGTCGAGAATGATCAAAGGAAGACCGAACCTATGTGCTGGCACATTCGACAGGACTCGTGTGCCGATGTATCAATTATCCAGAGCTCAAGGTGATGAAACTCTCATAATTCGGTACGAATTCTCTGTAAAGGGGGAGAATTGTAACATCCGGTTTCTTCTAACCCGGTTCTTTTGCAAAAAACCAGTTTTATCTAAACCGAGCCTTAACCTACCCTATTTAATCCCTAAACTAAACCCTAAACACGTTTACCTCCTTTCTTTTCCTCTAGCCATCGAGAAGCCTCCAGAGAGATGAAAGAAAGAAGAATTTCGTGCAAGGAAATTGAGAGAAAAGAGGAAGAGAGAAAAAGGAAGAATGCAGTGCAGTCTAGCAGGAGACAGAACAGATATATCATGGGAAAAGCAAAGATCGTCCAATCCAATAAACATTTTTAGATCTGAAATTTTTCCACAAGGTAAACGACTCGTCGATCTTCGTTCTCCATTTTACAGAATGCAATTTAGAGTTTTCTACTGAACGTTATAGGCGTTTTCTAAGAAGTTCCTGTGCTGTCTGAATCTGCGATCAGTCCGAGTTTGAAGGATGTTTCCGAGGGAAAACGGAGTCCGATCACAGTGAAACTAGAGCCCGGTATAGAGGACATCCGTAGCTATAATCTGACCGTTCGGATCGAGGAATTAACGGTTAGTTTTAAAGTTATAGGCTTGTTTCTAAGTGCTTGAGAATCTGTCAGATTTCCAGAACTGGCATGTTGGTTTGTTTTTCGAGTTTGGTTGAAATAACAGAGGACTTCCGAGCTTATCTTCTGTTTGTTCAATGTAAGGACTCATATGAATCCTCTGGTAAAAGGAAAACTGGATTCCGGTTCATGTGAGTGGAGAAGCGTGTCCCGAGTTAATGTAGCGAAGCTGTCCGCATAGGAAAGAAGCTCGGGAACTCCAAGTTCAAGGTTCCAGAGATTTGCAGACGACCCGAGATGTTCCCGAGAACGTTGATGCTCCCAGTAAGTGAAATTACCATTTTGCTCCTTGTTTCTACTTTAGGAAAGTACTTAATTTTAGAAAGTTTCCAAATATGACAGGTTTTCATATTTGGAAAGTTTCCTTTTTGGGAAAGTTTCCTCTTTAGACGGGTTTCCCTTTTTAAGCAGCTTTCCATTTATGGCATGTTTTAATAAATGGAAAGTTTCCATTTTTAGCAGGTTCTCTTTTAAAATCTAATTCGGGTTCCTATTCCAGGTTCTTTTTCTAGAAGGAAGAACAGCATGGGATAATCGCATGATCTTCGTGGGGTAAAGCTCATAAGGAGGATCATCAGTCAGATATTTCAGATGTATATCTACTATGTGACTAAGATGAGGAGCTACCACGTAAATCCCCCGCTTTCTTTCGACTTAGCTTTCTTCTTCGCTAGGCTAGAACCGAAACATGATTGAGTCTCTATGAATCGAGTCTGATTAGGTCTTGCGTGAATTGATTTCTTTCGTGTTAAATTCGAATTAAAGTTAATATAAGATATCACCATTGATTGTTTCGCATGATGATTGTAGTGTGTGATATAGTTATAGAGTGTGATAGATAGTAGGAGAAGACTTGATGTGGGGTACAGATGAAGAATCCTTGTATTCCAGAGTCGTGTGTGCATATGGTGCGGGCATTAAGTCGATCGGTGTCTGTAACCCTTAGATCGATAAAACGTCCACTGGGCGGTGTGTATAGGCACTTAGCCTATGCTGTGTAAGCCTCTTCGGGGGGTGCCGGCAGTCCCTGAAGCTGTCTAGGACCAATTCTGTGTTTTCTTTGGGTGTTTTATGTACCATGTTTGCTGCATACTTCTAGGACTAGTTTGGTGGTGTTGATTTGCTAAGTCGGGTCTGCGGACTTGCGTGTTCTAGCAATCCACCCTCTCGCTGAGTGATTACCCTGTCACTCACCCCTCTCTTCTTGTCCCTCGCATCTTTGTCTTTCTCAGGTTTGTGTTAGAAGCGGCGGTTTAAAGTTCAAGTTGGTGGTTTTTGTTGTACCGAATGGTTAACCCTAGTTCCCTCGAAATGGGCGTTACATAAGCTTTCATGTGCGTTCTTTACTTATGGGCAAAGCATCTAATCCGTTTGGTTTGGTAAGAGAAAGGCTAATAATAAGAAGAAGTGTTTAAAGAGAAGGTTTCCCTCATATTAAGTCGGTTTCTCTCAAAAACTAGTGCAAGACATTAGGCAAAAGCGAGGTGGAGTCAAACAATTAATGAATATAAGGTCTTACTTACCTCTAACGATTCCTACCCAAAAGTGCGTAAGTCTACTCATCTACCCTTTTTGTTTCCCACTTAAGTCCTTGAAACCAAAATCCTTACATCCAATTAAGTTCACTTTTCTCTTAACCTTCATAACTGACGTGAAGGTTTCCTGGTGGTCAAAGTTTGATATTTATAAGACCTAAATACCCTACGCTCAATCCCGCAAGAGAACGAGGTCAATTGTAGTATTTTAGGGTCGTCCAAGGATTTAAAGGCTTGGATTAGTAGAATCTAAACAAGGAGATTATACTGAGGCTCCTAGTCTAGGCGACGGTATAGTGAGAGATTGTCATGGGTCTCTACTAAACCTAATCAAAAGGGAGAGTAACCATGGTGATTGTTCAAATGAAGCAAGTAATAATAAAATAGCATAAAAGTAAAGCAAGCAAAGAGTGAACTTTGGATCTAATCAAAATAAAAGTAGGATCTTGAGACAATGGTTATGGGTCCGGGTTCAATGTAGAGTTGTAATGGATTTGGATAAGGCTTTATTAAAGGATCTAGCTATTTCTAGACCAAGGATCCCTTTTTAGTCGATCAACCCACTCTCATGACGGAGATCTATTAACCTATACACACTACGAGGCTCAACTCTCGTTTGTTTCCCATCTAAGCCTGTATGTGATAGTGAGTCATCTAACACCCTGGTGTTCCTAAAGGCAAACTACTCTCACAGCTCAAGATAAAAAAATATAGGTTTAGTTCTCACAAGCATTTCATCGAACACTTTCTAGACATCTTTGAGCAAGCTATGAACTTTTAAGAACTAAACTAAACCTAGTATAAATTATGCTACGATCTAGCCTAAATATCCATTACATACCCTAAATCTAACCCTAGCCTACCATATCTCAAGATCCATAGAGGATCTACTCACTAAATCTCATGTAAATCCAAAGACATGAAATGGGTCTTTGAGCTCTCATGATTTAGAAGAGTATATCTAGAGAGAAAGATTAAAGAGAAAAGATCCAAAGAACTTTAAACAAATCAAAGTGTTATTACAAGGTTTTTGATCTTCAAATAGTGTCTAAAAGATGTAGAAAAGATGATAGAGAGTTGATATTTTGTTCTTGAAGCATAAGGATCTATTTATACTAAAGATAGAGTGAAGGAAGCCCTAAAACAAGGGTATTTTCGGCCTAGGTTGTCAGTCGTCGACCCCTCTGGGTGATGGGAGCCTAACTTGGTTCGATGGCTGGCAACCTCAAGAGGAAAATGTGTGAGTTGCTGCCCAGGTTGCTGGCCATCGACCCTGGGTAGCTGGCTATCGACCTAGGGGTCGATGGGAGCCAACCTTGAGCAGTTTTTAATGCTACTTGCTCCTCTTTGATGCCTAGTTGATCCCCCAACTCTTCCATAGCCTATTTCTCCTTTTCTCCATGATTTCTTAGCTTCAATCCCACCTTGAATCTATGCCTAGAGCCTCCATAGATCCATCCCAAGTTGCACCTACAAAATGCAAAGAAAATGCATGCAAATGCAAGATATGCCTAAACTAGACTCTAGACTCAAACTAATGCATTCTAAGACTTAAATGCCATATATACAATCTAAAAGTGGATGAAACTAAGCTAAAATTAACCTAAATATGCATGAAAATATATACACATCAATAACAACTAGAGATTCATTTCCATTATGTACTTAGCTTCTATCCTTCTCTCCATTTTTCTAGAGCCACTTTCGAATCAAACTCTTTGATTCGTTTTTCTTTTTTTGGACCTTAAGTTTGGAATCCCTAGGCTTTTATATGCTAAGGTTAGAGCTAGTCATTTTCTAATCTCTATTTCCTTTTCTTCTTCTTTTCATTCTTTCCTTTCTCGATTTTCTCTTTCTTTTATTCCCACCTCAAACCTTGGATGATCTAACTTTTAAATACTACTTCCCATGGTTGAGATAACAACACATTCCCATACCTAAAAACCAAAATGAACATCAAAGAAAAACCTCCCTATATTTCTAATTAGTCTTAAAGTGAGGCTAATCCTAAGGAAGCATTCCCTTGTCATTCAACTTCTTTGCACACGGGTTTTTGCCCATGTGTGCACTTTCCAAAACAGACCTCACATTCAAATTAATAGGGGGTTTGAGAGGAAGGTTTAAGGGTTATAAATTGGTGAGGTAACTACTCTTAAAGTGAGAGTAGTCACTTGAGCTAAGAAGGGTGGTAAAAATGGTAAACATAGCTCAAGGGTCTCGTGTTTATCCATGGTTAAGTATGACTAAGCCCATAAGAAAGATTATTAAGTGAAGTTTAAGTTTCACTTAGTTGAGATTAGCCTTAGATGATAACTAGCTTCAACCTTCACCTAAGACTTCAAGAGGTTAATTCCAAAGATGGATTTTTCTTTGAATTCTATGTGGTCTAAGCATTATTGTACTTCTAATGAGGGCATTGGACATTAAGCAAGACTTAACTATCTACAAGGCTATTCTATCATTGTTTCCTATGCAAAATGCAATCCTATATGCTCTTAACAACCCGAGTATTTACAAATAAATGCAATCTATATGCCATGATTTGAAAAAGAGATTCAAAATGTTTTTATTTTTCGAAATATATGCATATTTACAATGCAAGACTCAAATATGCATGAAGAAAGAGAAAACATCACAACTCAAAACTTAATTAGTACTAAGCTCCTCTCCCGGACTTAAATTTCACCGTCTCGGTGAATCCTAAGCCGTGAGACTGACCCTTTAAAAACACACATCAAAACGAAAATATGCAATGGTATTCACAATGGTTTGTAGGTGTACCTTTGGACACTCATATGTATGAGTGTCGAGTGGATGAAGCGTAGGAGTTGGGGTCGGCTTTTGAAGAAGGATGCCCTTGAAAGCTTCTTTGTCCTCTTTGAGTTTCTTCCTATATGCTTTCCTTTGTGACGTTTGAATTGAGTTTGGTACCTAAACAAGAGAATTGGTAATGTAAGTATCAAGAGACAATTAAATCCGAATGAAATACTAAGTGAGAGTATGAACCATGATCTATTTCAAGAAAAAGTCAATACTCAATTGGTTCTACTCAAATCAACTTAGCAAAAATCAATCAAACGATTTCCAAACTCAAGCTTAAATCAACATTCGCTTTCCTAAGCAATCACGTCAAATCCATTTCTTAAGACAAAACCAAACTCAAATTCTTGAACTAGACATTTTCCTAGGTTATATCTATTTCAAATTATTCATGGACTCAAACAAGTAACTTAGGAACTAGCCATTTAACACGAAGCTAAGATCAAATGCACAAACTCAATGCTAATATAATACCACACAAAATCAAATTCATGCATAAACACTACTCTTAGGCGTCCCTAATCAAGTGTCTAAATCAAATTTAAATCATCATTAGAAAATTGGACTTAGAAAGCATCTTAAATCATTAAGCTTAACTCAAAGGGCTACAAGCTTCTAACTCCCCTAAAACATTTTCAAGCCAACCAAGACACAAGCAGAATCAAAGACTTAAACTAAAAGCATAATAAAAAGGATATTCATGGGATTTCCTCCCAAGTGCGCTTTGTTTAAAGTCCCTTAGCTTGACTTTCCTTTTAAGTTCCCTTGATGAGACCATGGATCACCCAACTCATACTCATTGTAGAACCACCCCCTAAACTCATTCATCCTTATCTCTTCAAAGAGTATACTTTGTGGATCATTTAGTCTCCTTCCTTATTTCTTGAAAATTTCGTTTAGATGCTTGTCAAAGGGTTGTACCATAGGAGATTCTTCTTCTTGAAATATTTTTGAAGGTTCTTCAAAGTTTACACCTTCTTTCTCCTTAGGCTCTTGACCCTTGGTCTCCTCTTTAGCAATGGATCGCACATCTTCTTTTTCTTTGGATGAAATACTCCATCTATTTTCCTCATCCTTTTCAAGCTTAGCATTCAAATCTTCTTCACTAGGACATCCAAAGAGCTTCTCAAATTCTTCTATGATCTCTTCTTCCTCTTTTGTAAAATAGATTTCTTCTAGTGTTGTTTCCCCTTTGCTTAAAACCGTTTTCATGTTGATGGAATTTTCCTCATTTCTTTCACAATCAACAAGTGAGAAATCTCCACAAGGTGCTTCAATGGGTTTCCAATAATCACCAATGTCCTCCTTGATGCTTGTAAGTGAGTTACTCATTATAGGCATGGTCTCAGTTTCTTCTCCATATTCTTTGACACCATTGTCAATTGATGTCTATCTAATGAGTGACTCAAGTTCTTCCATGGACTCATTGGCTTCTTTAAGGAAGTTGTCCAAGTCTTGAGCTCCTTCTACAAAACCTTCTCCAATAGCTATGAAAGTTGGCTCCTCATTGGTTTTATAAGAAGGAATGCATCTTATTCCTTTGACTTCGATCCCTTGTGTAAGATTAGTCTCGGTTGACACCATGTGTGCTCCAATATTATCCATGCCAAGACCTTGGTGCAAAACATCTATCTTCATACTAAGCTCATCAAACATCTTATCTCTCTCAAACTTGTGCCTTTCTTCATTTTCCATAAATTGCCTTAGCAAATTATGGTTCTCCTCTTCTTTGGACAAAGGTAAAAATTGGAAAGATTGGTACTATTGATTGTGCTCTTGAGCTTATTCTCCATAAGGACAATACTCTTGTGAAGTGAATATCTCATATGCTCCTTGATAGCTTGTGGGGCTCCAAGCTATCCCTCTTTCTTGTTCTTCCAACATAGCCTTCAAAATTGAATTCATGTCAAAAGTTATCTTCTTTCTTTCTTGTGCTGAACCTTGCAAAAATAACAAACACTCAAAAGAAAGTTAGTAACCAAAAAAAAAGAAACNCACCTGAAAGCACACAAAACATAAAAAGAAAGCTTAGTCTAAGGAAAAATTGAAATCCAAATGAGAATCTACTTAGTTCCCCGGCAACGGTGCCAAAAACTTGATGAGGCTAGATTGCACTAGTGATTAACTTCAAGTTTTAAATTTATAAACCTTAATCAACCAATAATCCTCATTAAATCGTAAGTATACGACTATGTCGATTGTAGTACTTAAGGGTCGAACCCACGAGAACTAGAGACTCAAGCACTAGGAATACACAATATCTCCTAAGCTAAGCAAAAAAGAAGATAGGTGACGGTAGAGACTTAATACTAAACTAAATGCTAACACAACCTAAACACACTAACATAAACACAACGAATGAATCAAGCAAGAAGCACAAGGTTAAAGCAAGTANGAAGAAATCGATCTTGAGACATGGAGATTGTTTAGAGTTAAATCCAAGAATGCAAATGGGTTTCCCTAGACTTTATTAGATGATCAAAGCTATTCCTAGACCAAGAATCCCTCTATAATCGATCAACCCACTCTCAATACGGAGATCTATTCACCTATACACATTACAAGGCTCAACTCTCGTTACATGTATGTGATAGTGAGTCTCAAGCCTTTTTAGCCATTTAGCACCTTTGTGTCCCTTGGGGCAAACTACTCTCATAGCTCAAGATGAAAAACATAGATCTAGTTCTCTCATGCATTTCATCGAACACTTTCTAGGCGTCAATGAGCAAGTATGTAACTTTTGAAGAACTAAACTAGATCTAGTAGGAATCTATGCCAAGATCTAGTCTAATACCCATTACAATCTTATATGTAACCTTAAACTACCATATCTCAAGATCTAATGTTCTCTACTCACTAAGACCCATGGAAATTCAAAAAGTATCACAAGATTCTTGAGAATCCATGCTTGAAGTGAGAAGAAAGTGAGAAGAGATTAGATGATTAAAAGCAAAGAAAAACAATAAGATCCAAGAAAAGTCCCAACTTTGTGAGAAAGGAAGAATCTTGGAAAAAGGGAGAAAAGAGATGAAGAACAAAAAAGAACAAGAGATTAAAGAGAAGACAAACACAAGAATGATTTAGAGAGATTTAAGCACAAAAGTGTTTACAAATCTTTAAATCAACCTTAGAAACATGAAGAACACACAAAAAAACACAAGCTTAGGTAGTACAAATGTTCTTGANATTCTAAGAGAAGTGTGAGAGGAAGCCCTAAAAGGGTATTTTTCGCGTCAATGCTACACAGCATCGACCCAAGGTCACCTGGCATCGACCCCTGGGTCGATGCTGCGTTGAGTTAGGCAGCAAGCTGCCAAGGTGATGCAGCAGCGACACAAGGTGATCCAGCATCGACCTCTGGGTCGATGCCTGCTCTCCTTGACAGCTTCTTCTTCTTGTTCTTTCAATTGCTGTCAGAATGGCGTATTATTTGCATATACTCTCTTCTCTACTTCCACTTGGCTCTTAATTCTCTTTGTTTCTTCACTGTTTAAGCATCAAGAATCCATCATCCCAAGCTCTCAAGTTGCTCATCCCAAGGTTGTACCTACAAATGCAAAAGAATGCAATGCAAAGACAAAATCCTAAACTAGACTCAACTTAGAAACTCAATGAATTCTAACACCTAAATGCAATATATACAACCTAAATGCAACTAAAACACATACTAAATGATACTAGATATGCGTTAAATTATGAACACATCAGCGACCCACTATTGCATTATAGGGAGAGGCACAATCGTTCATGAGGAACTTGGTAGATCGACTTAGTCCCATGACATAGACCGAGACCGTGATCTCTCCCATAGACTTCTTGATCTCACCACTTAATCTGACTAGGGAAACAGTCTTCTTCAGCAGGGTGCCTTCCTCTTGTTGTAGGCGGGAGAGCATCCATGTGAACAATATATTTGCGGAGCTGCCATCGTCTGCAAGGATTCTCTTCATCCGACAGTGAAGACGGCTAGGGTGATGACTAGTGCATCGTAGTGAAGAGTAAGTCGGCTTGCCCCTTTGGGGAAGGGAAGCTCAAGTCTTCTTCGTCGGTCTTTGGTTGATCGTCTTGATGTGTTTCTCGAGATGTGCATCTTGCGATGATGGTGTGAGTAGTTTCGCCGTCTTCTAAGGCTCGGTCGAATCTGCTCATTGTCACGTAGTTTGTCAGATTAGCCCCCTCCTTCTAGCGCCAAACTGTTATGGTAAATTTTAGTGCGGCTCTTGTGACACTACAAAAAGATGAGTAAATAGCAAGAGAAAACTATAAAAGAGATGTAAAGTGTTGCTTTATTGATCGAATGTATGAGCTTTTGAATGTCCCCATTAGGTTTTACACAGAGTTATATTTATAGTATATCGAGGATGATGAAGATCGAATATCCATTAGATTTATCCCAGATATTGCCTAGATTTGTGCAGTTAATGAAGATTTCGAATGTAAGAATGTTTCTTTTATTCTCGATGTTCTGCATTTATCGTGAATATCTAGAGGAATATAAGGGGAATCTTTTCTTTATCATCGGTGATATATCCTTTGGTCGGGAATCCGGTCATACCGTGTTATCTGGTATTGTTTCTCTTGGTATTGTTTCACTCCTTGCTTGATTCGCTGGTTCAGTTGTGGCTTCGAACATGGCTTTTTCCCTTGTTATCACAGATGAATTATAACATGATATATTTTTATAAAATAGATTTATCAAATACACTATATATGCTGCTGCATCTTCGTTTGTCAAGACGAGACAAATTAGACTTCAACGAAAATGGTTGCAAGATGTGTTGTATAACACGATTGTTTTTGTTTGCCTTTCTATGTTACAAATAAGACATTATTATAAGTCACCTAAAGTTTTATGCAACATATGAACTTTTTCCCACTTTTAAAGCTTTGATTTTTAACTTCTACTTGTATAGAGTTTACATATAATGAAGTTAAGTTACTTTTGGGGGTGATTGACATTCTAACTGTAAAGACTTTAATTACTTTAAAAATTTTACAGTTAAAAATTTGCCAATCATAATTTACTTTCTTTTTTTTTCCTCTACAGCCAAAACAGCCCAATTTTTTCTCTCACCACTTTTA
>OVAN01005127.1:0-23783 GCA_900406275.1 Anastatica hierochuntica | reverse complement strand
TAGGAGCATTCATTTGGCTAAGGTAAATTCTCTTAAATTCAAGAATTTCATTTGCATTTCACCATTTTAAAAGGACTTCAAGAGTGATTTTGCAAAAACTTGATTTGAGAAAATTAAACCATTTTTGATCCATCTAAAAACCTTTGGTCCTAATTTTTCAAAAGATAAACTTGGTTTTCCCTCCAAAATTGTATTAAAGATCTTAATGGTGATTTTATTAAACTTTTGCAAAATGGTTATGAGACAATTTTCTAAGGACCACTTTTGCGAATTTTTGAAAATTTCACCAACTTGGACACTTGAACATTGTTGGCACATGTTGTTTGAAAAAGCTACAACTCTCTTTCTCTTAGCTTCAATCATCGACATATTCCATCATTCAAAGCTAAGCTTTGTGTTCTTGAAAGCTTTAAGAGAAACTGATGTAGCATCATCTACATAAGAAAAGTGAGTTTTAGAGTTGGTTTTCCTTTTGGTTTTGATGTTTTGGCTTTAACGTATTTCCTTTAGAGATAAGATTAGTCTTTTATTATTTCATTATTTATTAAGTAGATTAGGATGGGAAAAGAGATTAGTGTTTATCTTTTTAGATTTGGTCCAACGTAAGAGTGCTTTATAAGGGATCAAACTCTTTCTTTGTAATTTAGCTTTTGATTTGAATAAATAAAAAACAGATAGTTTCCTCTCAAACCCTAAAGAATTCGGCACACAAGCTATTTGAATCCATTGACATCAATAACTTGTGTTCTAAGCAACAAGGTCTTCTTAGGAATCCATCGATCTTCTAAGTTTAAGCTTTGTTCCATTGATCCCGCTGTAACAATTGGTATCAGAGACGAAGGTCCTCGTCATGCCATCCAAAAAAAATTTACAACAACAATTGGATGAGTATAATGATGCATTTCAAGCCATGCTCGCAGGTTTCCAGGAAACCATGGGCAATATTTTACGAACCTACATTGAAGTCGGGATGCGTTCAACTCTTCAAGCTCCGGTTTTGTCTTAGCAAGATGATCGCGAGTTTGAAGAAGAAGAAGATGGAAACGATGTGTTACACAACAACCCTTTTGCTGAGTTACAGGAACAACAACAACAAAACCCACGTAATCGTAGAGATCAAAGCGTTGTTGTGGCACAACGCGTGGACAATCGGCGATGGGAAGTTGGTTTTAAATTTGACCTTCCATAATTCACAAGAAATTTAAAACCAGAGGAGCTTCTCGATTGGATTTCCACAACGAAGGAGTTGTTGGCTTTCAAAGAGGTTCTGAATGATATGAGAGTAGCACTGGTAGCCACACGGTTTCGAGGTCGAGCTTTTGCTTGGTGGCAACAGGTGAAAAAAATTCTTGCACGTGAAGGAAAAGATCGCATCAGAACTTGGGAGGAATTGAAGAATAAATTGTGTAAAGCTTTCCTTCTGTTTAATTATACACGGACTATCTACACATAATTGCAAAACTTGCGCCAAGGATCGAGAACCGTAGATGACTAGGCAAACAAATTTTTCGCATTACTTGCTCGTAATGATATTTTTGAAACTGAAGAGCAACGTGTTTCGCAATTAATTGGTGGATTACAGTTACAAATTAAGAACACATTGCTGCAGTTTTTCTCATTAATAGTGTCTAAGGCTCACCAACGAGCTATGTTAATAAAGCAACAGCAACGTGGGATTTACCAGTCTATCGGACAACCATCGTATAGACCGAGACTAGCTCCTGTAGGTGAGGCTGGTTCCCGTATTCTTGATCATACAAGAAAAGCAGACGTGATTGATTCACCGCAAACAGTCTGTCAAGCTAAGCTAGCTATGTTTAAGTGTTTTGGCTGCGGAGAAACAGGTCATCGACAGTCTAATTGCCCTCACCAGGGCCGACGGGGCTTGCTGTTGGAAGATGGCCCGATATATGATGAGCAGCTTATCAACGATGAACTGACTGAGGAAGATGAGCAAGTCTCGGGTGATACGGGACCTCTGTTGATGCTGCAACGAAACTATCTCCTTCCTCAAGAGAAGAATGAGTCCTGGCTAAGGAAAAATATTTTCAGAACTAGTTGCACTATCAGTGGGAAAGTTTTCTGGTTAGTGATCGATTCAGAAAGTTGTACTAACGTCATTTCCGAAGAAGTTGTCTCCAAGTTGGCTTTGTTTGCGGAACCACACCCAACTCCTTACAAGCTAGCTTTGTTAAATACTACTACTGACATGCGCATCTCTAAACGTTGCCATGTCCCATTCTCGATCGGTTCATCGTATAAGGATTTGATTGTCTGCGATGTGGTCCCGATGGACGCTTGTCACCTGCTTTTAGGAAGACCATGGCAATATGATTGTCGGTTGATGCATGATGGCTTCGCAAACACTCATAGTTTAAGCTTTGAGGGCAAACGAATTGTCTTGTTGCCAACACAAGACTCGACGGAAGCAACTACACACACTACTCCGACAAAGTCGCCATCACATCAACAGGTCAAGCCAACAACTATTTTGTTTCTTTCTAAGTCTGAAGCACTCCGTGAGATACAACTAACAGATGTCGCATTTGCATTGAAAGCTAAATCGGAGTCTTCTAGTACCAAAGTGGTAATTCCGCAGGCTTTTCGTGCTTTGCTTGATTAGTTTTTGGATCTCTTTCCAGAGGAGCTTCTCGACGGGTTATCATCCCTTCATGACATTCAACATTGCATTGATTTAGTTCCGGATGTCGTACTTCCTAACCGTCCGCATTACAGGATTAGTCCTACGGAGTATGATGAACTACGACGACAAGTAGAGGAATTGATGGCGAAGGGCTATGTTTGTGAGAGCTTGAGCCCCTGCGCGGTACCAACCCTATTAATACCAAAGAAAGATGGTTCCTGGAGAATGTGTGTGGACAGTAGAGTCATTAATAAGATCATTGTTCGCTATCGCTTTTCTATTCCTCGGTTGGATGATCTTTTGGACCAGATTAGCGGTTCGTCCATTTTTACAAAGCTAGACCTCAAGAGCGGCTATCACCAGATTTGTATACGGCAAGGTGATGAGTGAAAGACAACATTTAAGACACGGGATGGTTTATTTGAAAGGCTTGTCATGCCCTTCGGCTTATCCAACGCTCCTAGTACCTTCATGTGTGTCATGAATCAAAGTTTACGCCCTTTTATTGGTCGTTTTGTGGTCATTTATTTTGACGATATATTGATCTTTACCTCCTCTCTGGCCGACCATCTCTCTCACTTGCAGAAAGTTATTAAGGTTTTATGAAGAGATAAGTTGTTCGCAGCGTCAAAAAAGTGTGAGTTTGGTGTTTCGCAAGTTGTATTTCTGGGATACATTGTTTCTGATCGTGGACTTCAGGTTTATTCGTCTAAAGTTTCTGTGATTAGTTCATGGCTGACTCCAAAATCCATAACTGAGGTACAAAGTTTTCATGATCTTGCATCTTTTTATAGGAGGTTTGTTCCGCATTTCAGTGGTATTATGGCACCACTAACGAGCTACATCAAGTCATCACACTTTGTTTGGACGTCGGAAGCTGAGGTTGCGTTCCAAACCATCAAGTTGAAGCTCTCATCGGCTCCTGTCCTCACGTTACCAATCTTCAATGTGGCATTTGAGCTACATTAAGATGCTTCCAAGACTGGTATTGGAGCTGTCTTTAGTCAAATGGGAAAGCCAGTAGGTTTCTTTAGTGAGAAAATTGCGGGTTCCCGAGATCGTTACAACACGTATGATGTCGAGTTGTATGTTGTTGTTCAGGCCGTCAAACATTGGCGTCACTATATATTTCACAAAGAGTTTGTGTTATTTACGAACCATGATGCTTAGAGCTGTCAATTTGGTTGGGCGACCATGGTCCAACCAAGTCAAAACTGTCATGGGCTGATAATGGTTATGCCCAAATACTTTATGGTTTAGTTGGGCTAAAAACCAAATTTGTCAATGGTCATTTCGGTCTAAAACAGTTGGAGAGTGGGCTTAGCCCAAACATTAAAAATATTGGTTTTTTAAATTTTATGAGAAAATATTGGTTACGAAAAAGGAGAAAGGCTTATTCAAAACCCCATCTTATTCACCAAAAATGTCTCTTTCTCTCGAGGGTTTCTTCTTCTCTCTCTCTTTATAATCTTGCTTTATTACTGCATTGTTCGCTTCCTCCTTTCGGTTCGCTCACGGAACCACTAAAACCCGATCTTTCGATCGAGACCTGGGTTCATCAGAAAGCTCTCGAGCGACTCGAGATGGAGACCGAGACCTGGGTTCATCATATGATCTGATGATTAATCTGGTATGTGTTTTGTGTTTTTTTCCGGTGGATTTGAGGAGTTTTTGTTTTTTTTTCAGTTTATGATGATGATGAAGAAGACTAGTGACTTTATGGTTCGTTTTGTCCCTCCTTTGAATCGTTTAGTGTCTGTGTTGGAATAGGGTTTGTGTTGTTTGTGTTCTTTGTGAACTTTAGTTCCTTATCTTATGACCCTCTGCAATAGCTCTGGTTTAAATTTTACATTAGTAACAGAGGATATAAGTATAGTTCTCGTTAGAGTAAGTTTGCTCATATCAAAAAGGTTTATTCTTCTTGTTTTTGTTGTGTAGAAATGGCGGATTTGTTACCATTTTATCTCAACATCGTTGCATTTCTATAGAAATGGCGGAGTAGTGATTTGTGTACAATATTATATTCTCAATATATTAGAAGCTTATCTTATGTTGCAGAACATAATCTTTTGTGTTTGTGGGTTTGTGTTTGTTTAGCTTCATTAGTCAAATCTCATTTCCATGTTTGTGGGTTTGTGGGTTTGTGGGTTTTTGTTTGTTTAGCTTCGTTAGTTTCTTCTTTGTGATGCTGATTATGATAATAAGAATGTGTAGAACATATACCTGACTGATGCTGTTAATTGTTTCAGAAAATGAAACTTATAGACTTGAATGATGATGGTCAAATTGATGTGATGGATGAAAAAGATATAGAGGATCATGAAACTAGTGTTGTAGAGATTTCAGACTCAGCGATAAATAAAGGTACACAACGAAAACGAGTTCAGTCTAGCCGTAGAGTCTCTAGGTGCTAAAAAAAGTTTACTATAATTGGAGGAACACTGCTTGATGGTAAAACTAAGATCAGATGCAACCTGTGTCAAAAACTTTACTTCTTGAATCTTCATCGGAATGGAACCTCAACTTTAATTCGTCATATGAATGTTTGTCCAAAATCTGTTGGAACACGTAGAAGTAGTTCTCGAAAGGTGGATATGATGGTTTTCCATGAGATGATAGCAATGGCCATTATAGAGCATGATCTTCCATACAAGTTTGTAGAGTATAAGAGGATTAGAATGGCTTTTAGTTATGCTAATTCTACTATTCAGTATTGGAGCAGAAATACAACAGCTTCTGATGCGTTAAAAATTTATGAGGATGAAAATCAGAAGCTTAGGAAAATCTTAAATGATTTTCCCAGTAGGGTTTGTTTGACCACAGATCTTTGGCGGGCTATAACCATTGAGGGCTATCTTTGCTTAACTGCACATTACATTGATGCTGACTGGAATTTACAAGCTAAGATATTATCTTTCATTGATTTTCCTCCACCTCATTCTGGAATGGGGATCGCTATGAAGCTGATTGAGTTGCTGAAGGAGTGGGGACTAGAAAAGAAAGTGTTATGTCTCACAGTGGATAACGCTTCTTCAAATGATAGCATGCAAATTATTTTGAAAATACAGCTGCATAAAGATCTGGTTTGTAATGGAGAGTTTTTCCATGTAAGGTGTTCAGCACACGTCTTAAATCTGATTGTTCAAGATAGCTTAAAAGTTATTGGTGGAGCTTTGCAGAAAATCAGAGAGAGTGTCAAGTTCGTTAGAGGGTCAGAAAGTAGGGAAATAATGTTTCAAAATTGTGTTGAAGACATTGGAAATTCAGGGTAATGAAGATCTGGTTTTAGATGTTAGTACATGCTGGAATTCTACCTTTCTCATGCTTTCTAGAGCTATAAAGTTGAAAGATGCCCTACGTAATCTTGCGGTTGTAGAACCGAGTTATACAAGTTTTCCCTCTTCCTCTGAATGGAGGAGAGCAGAAATGATATGTGAATTTCTAAAGCCCTTTTCTAAAATTACAGAGTTGATTTCTGGTTTCTCATACCCGACTTCAAACTTATATTTCAATGAAATTTGGAAGATTGAGTGTTGGTTGAGAGCTCATGCTAATTTGAGTTATCATGTTATTTGTGAAATGGTGAACTGTATGAAGCTCAAGTTTGATAAATATTGGGAAGAGTACAATGATATCCTTGCAATTGCTGCTGTTTTTGATCCGAGACTGAAATTTGACTTCCTAGAGTATTGTTTCTCAGTCTTAGATCAATCTAGTTGTAAGAGAAGATTGGCTCACGTGCGTTCAAACAACTATAAACTGTTTGGAGCTTACAGGAAAAACCAGAGAACCAGTAGTGTTGCAACAACTTCACAAAGAGAAACACAAGTTACACAAGAAGATATTCCAGCTGGTTATGGTGTAAGTTATGTTATGAAGTTATTTATGATAAGTGTTATGACTTTTGATATCATATAGCTGATGTTTAGTCTGTGTTTTTCAAGGATTTTATGCCTTTTTCTCAGAAATCTGTAGATAGTGGAAAATTTGTTCTTGACATATATCTAGATGAACCATAGCTTGATATGGTTGCTTACAAGAAATTGAATGTGTTAACATATTGGAGAGATAACTCAACTCGCTTTAGAGACTTAGCAACTATGGCTCGTGAGGTTTTTAGTATACCCATAACAAGAGTGGCTTCAGAATCTTCATTTAGTATAGGTAGTAGAGTGCTTAACAAGTATAGAAGTTGTCTTCTGCCTACTAATGCCCAAGCATTGGTTTGTACAAGAAACTGATTAAAAGGGTTTCCAAAAATTGGTAAGTGATTATGTTATGTTTTTCAATTAATTTTTGATATGTTTCACTAAAAATAAAATTATCTTCTTCTTAGATGAGTTTGTTCAGGAGAACGAAGAGGATAAAGAGGAGGAGAAAGAAGAAAAGGATAAAGAGGAGGAGAAAGAAGAAAATGTATTATCTTCTATTTCTTTTAGCAGCTAACTTTTTTTAAAGTTTAGTGCTTAGAGCTTAGTTTTGTACGTATGATAACATCGTTTTTGCTGTCTAATGCTACTAGTACATGTTTTTTCTTTGTGCTATATGCATTCAGTTGTTGTTGATGCTTAATGCTTAGTGTTGCAGCAATACTTTAACATTTAGAGAATATTTTTTATCTAACTCGAATTTTTTTATCTAACTCCTTACTCTTGGATGTAGCTTTTATCTAACTCTTAATCCAGTTAGTAACTTAGCATGAACTATGATTTCAGATTATACAGTTTGCTGAGGAGATGGAGTGATATGGTTCTTGAGCATAAGATGATCAAAGGCTAGCTGCATTCAAGTGTCGATGCAGTCCAATACATAATCATGTTCTGTCTTTGGTTTAAAGCAATTGGTATAACTTTATTAAATAATTTTACAATATCAAATTTGTTCAAATCAAACAAAAATGAAACAATATTGTTAAAAAAATAAATTTTTTGTTTAAGATTCTTTGGAAACTAAAAATAACTTATAAATGGGTGGGGTTGGGTTATGTCAAACTGGTTATGGGTGTATTTGGGTTTGGTTACTAATGGGTGTTGGTTAAACATGGGTGTGAGTGTTTTGGGACCAAAAAACAAATGCCCAACTGGACATACCCAAATGGGTGTGGTCCAACCCAATTGACACCCCTAATGATGCTCTTAAACACATGGGATTGCAGGATAAAGTCTCAGCTCGACATGCTGCGTAGTTTGCTTATTTACAGCAATTCACGTTCGTTATTAAGCACAAAGCTGTTGTGTTGAATCATGTGGCTGACGCTTTAAGCCGTCAAAAATCACTTCTCTCTTCGATGCATGTCTCTATCACCGGGTTTAGTGAACTACCCGAGTTATATGTCACAGATTCTTTTCCGGTAAAATTTGGAATGGTGCTCATATGGGAATTAATGATGATTACCTGCTATTCGACGGGTACCTTTTCTGTGGTGTACGGCTGTGCATTCCTTAATGCAGCTTACGGCTGCGGTTAATTCAAGAGCTGCATGAGGAGGGTCATGTTGGTTGGGATCGTACTCTCCACCTGGTCGCATTAGCTTATTTTTGGCCTTCGCTGCGAAAAGATGTCGAGAGATTTGTTGCTAGGTGCAGCACGTGGCAGCAAGCTATAGGTAAAGCTAATAATGCGGGTTTGTACTTGCCTTTACCTATTCTGACGCAGCCTTGGACTGACTTAAGCATGGACTTCGTGCTTGCACTTCCACGTACTCAAAAGAGGTCATGATTCAATTTTTTTGGTTGTTGATCGTTTTTCGAAAATGGTTCACTTTATTCCCTGCAAAAAAACGACAGACGTGGTTCAGGTAGCTATTCTTTTCTTCAGAGAAATCTATAAGCTTCACGGGTTGGCTCTGTCAATAGTGTCAGATCGTGACACGTTTCTTGGGCCACTTTTGGCGTTCGTTGTGGCGTCTTTTACGCACCAAATTGGACATGAGCTCTGCATATCATCCTTAGACGGATGGTCAAACTGAAGTTACAAATCGGGTATTGGGTGATTTAATACGATGTTTGGTTGAGAATAATATCAAGAAATTGGACTCCATGTTGTGTCAAGCAGAATTTGCTCACAATCAAGCCGTCAATCGTACAATGGGGTTCAACCCATTCTTTGTCGTCTATGGTGTTCTTCCTCGGGGTCAACTGATTTAAGCTTGGCACCTGATCATACGCGTTTGCATGGGCGAGCGTGTGATGTCGTGGAAGAACTTGCTACGGTTCACACTCAGGTGCATGTCAATCTTGAAGAAAAAACGGCCAAGTACAAGGCAGTCGCGGATGTTCATCGGCGGGTGGTGCAGTTCAAAGAGGGCGATCTTGAGTGGGTTGTCTTGACAACGAATCGTTTTCCCCCTGGAAATTACAACAAGCTTAAGTCAAGGAAGATAGGGCCTTTGAAGATACTTGAAAAGATCAACAATAATGCATATAGACTGGAGTTGTCACCCCACATGAACACAACTGATGTTTTTAATGTGAAACACTCGGTTCAGTATGATTCGGAGGAGGAGGTCAAAAATTCGGGGACGAATTTTTCCGTACCCCGGGGGACCTGATGTAGCGTCATCTATATAAGAAGAGTGGGTTTTAGAGTTGGTTTTCCTTTTGGTTTTGATGTTTTGGTTTTAACGTATTTCCTTTAGAGATAAGGTTAGTATTTTATTATTTCATTATTTATTTAGTAGATTAGGATGGGAAATGAGATTAGTGTTTATCTGTTTAGATTTGGTCCAACGTAGGAGTGCTTTATAAGGGATCAAAGTCTTTCTTTGTATTTTATCTTTTGATTTGAATAAAGAAAAAACAAAGAGTTACCTCTCAAACCCTAAAGTCTTCGGCACACAAGCTATTTGAATCCATTGATATCAATTACTTGTGTTCTAAGCAACAAGGTCTTCTTAGGAATCCATCGATTTTCTAAGTCTAAGCTTTGTTCCATTGATCCCACTGCAACAGAAACCTTGAGAATTTTCACAAGATTCATCCATTTTTGCAAGCATTTCACAAACTCTCTACTTTTCACATTCATATTTGCATCAAGAAACCAAATGTATGGATAAAAACTTCTTCTCTTTTTGATGATGATTTTCGATTTTCATGAGAAGAAGTAAGTTAGGTGTTGTTTGTGAGTTAGCTTAGTAGCTAGAGCTTAGTTGTTGAGTTTTCATGGAATAGATCTTAAAAACAACTAAAACTGCTTGAATCATGGATTGTTCTTCTTGGTGAATAATGCTAATGAATAGTGTTCTTGAGAAAATTTTGGGGAAAATTAGTTTAATTGGTTCTTATGTTGAATTCATGGTACATATGCTTGATTTACGTGAAGAGTTCAAAGAGCTTGCAGTTTTTGAATGATGTCCTTTGATGCTTAGAATCTTTTATTTTAATGAGCTAAAAGGATTGCTTTTGAACCTTCATTTAAGGTTTCATTGCATTTTTTTGTTGTTAAGAAGCTTTCTTTACTTATTTTTCATTGATCGAAAACCTTGAGCATTGTTCATTACCATTGGATTTGGATAAATTATATTAAGTGCACACTTATTCGAATTTAGTAAAGGTCTTTGAATGATTTAAATGGACATTCTCTAGGTGATCTTATAGGCATCTTAATCATGACATATGCATCATTCGGTTATTTGTGAAATTTCGCAAGTGCTAAGCTTGGAAGTGGGCGAATATCTTAATGATTTTTGAAGAGAAATTTCGATCCATGTGCATCCTTTTGATATGGCATTTAGATTGAGTGTTTTGGTTAAGAAAGTATGCTAAGAATCAAGAATTAGTATGACTTGTTCTTGAATGTTTAAAATTGACTCAAGGCTAAATACTTCTTAAGCCTTTACATTCGTTTGTTAAAGAAATTTTGAAATCACGATATCTACTATCTTTTGTAGATCTTAAAAAAGGCATCAAGTGAACAAGAAATTGTGACTTACGAAAGTTGGTATGATGAGGAGACAAACCTCTACTTGCATCTCCAAGAAAATGCCAAGGTCGTTGGGACAACTTGGGCGGATGAGGACATTTTGAGGGGGATGGAGATTCAGAATCAAGCGAAGTACTTGATTAGAAAAATGGACATGGGGAACATTCTATCGATGAATCATCCGACTTACCGTCACCCCACTCTCCAATTCTTCTCAACGTTTAGCATGGTACAAGGACTTGGTCCTTATGAAAGCATCGTGTACCTCACGTTTAGAATCAAGGAGTACTTTTACGAGGTAACCCTTGAAGAGATTTGTCAAGTTTATGGCTTTGATCCAACAAAGGATGATTTTTGTTATGGGTATGAACTTGAATCAAGGATACTTTGTGAGCGAATAGCACTTGGAAAATATGATGAAGGTTAGGCCAAGGTATCAAAGGTTTGAAACTCAACCGTTCGTTACCTTTTGGAGTTGCTTGGAAACCTCGCCTAAACTAGTGAGCCCCTTGAGTTTAAAGCTATTGATCCAAAGAGTCAAGACGGTTATGAAAGGACCAAGTGGGGACATAATGGAAGACCTCGAGGAATACAATGTGAACAACGGAGGTGTCTTCATCTTCGAAATGTTGGATTATCATGAAGAGTTGAGGACCACGAGTAAGCCTTTAATACGCATAGGCGGGTTCCTCGCTCCATTGTTTCTCCATGTGGGATTTAATCTTGGGGAATTTTGGAAGTTGAAGGGAGAACAAAAAAGGACATGAATCATTTGGTTAAGGAAAAGTTTCTCTATGGGTACCATGGTTTCATCAACATCCAAGTGATCTATTTGTTCATTGATGAGGAGAGACAACGGAAGGCGTGCTACTTACCTTTACAAGAGCACACCACGGCCACTAAAGATGAGAACCTCTCATTCCGTCTACCTCATCACCTACTTATCAATCGTCACTCCCTACCGAGTGAGCCAAGACTCTACAAGTCCGATCTCCATGAGCCACAATCGAACCAAGAGAGGAAAATACCTTCGACTTTGAGTACCAAAGAGAAAAACCACCAGCATATTACCAAAGAAATGAGTAGGAGATGTACTTGGAAAGAAAGGTGAATGACCAAGAGAAGATCATAAAGAAACAAGGAAACTTTCTCACTAAATTTTGGAGGAGGATGAAGAAGAGCGACATGTATAATCGCCTATGCCACATCAAGTTAGGAAAAAGCAGAAGATAAAGATTCAAATGATCATGAACACCAACAACCAATGCACTCGATAGCTCTTCTGCCATTGGTAATCTGAGAACCACAAGATCATGGAATGCACCCACCAAGGACTTCGTTTCAAGAGCCATCCTGGAGGAAACATGGGAAAGACCCCATTGGCCCTTCTTCATCTCGGCCACAGAGATCAAGACGCAACAACAATGAGCCTGATTCCTCTGTTGGATCCACGAGACACTCATACATATGAGTTTTCTAAAGATAAACCTACTATTCCTTGTATATACCATTGCATGTTATCGTTTTATTTATGCGTTTTTAATGAGTCACTCTCACGGTTTAAATTTCACCGAGACGGTGAAGTTTAAGTCCGGAGGAGGGGCTTAGTACTAATGTTATTTTGAGTTTTGATGTTTTATTTTCTTTACATATTGAGTTTTGCATTGTAGATAGCTATGACTTATAAAAAACAAAAAAAAATCGAAAAAATTTCTAAAAATCCAAAATGATTTTCAAAGCTTTGCATGTAGATTGCATACATTTGTAAATACTTAGTTTGTATGGAGCATATAGGATTGCATTTTGCATAGGGAACAGTGATGAAACTACCTCATATATAGTTGAGTTTTGTTTAATGAATAATGCTCTCACTAGAAGTAAGATGTTGTCTAGACCACTTTTTGTCTTAGGAAAATTCGTGATTGGCATTGACCACTTAAAGGTATTTGCGAATGTGGAAGTAAGCTATCTTTTGAGTTAATTCCTATCTAAGATGGCCTTTAATGAATTTTAGCATCTTGCTTATGGGTTCTGTCATACTTGACCATGGGAAATCACACATTTGAGCTATGTTTTAACAATCTTTTACCACTATTTCTTAGCTCAAATGGCTACTCTCATATTTAGAGTATTGACCTATCCTTATGAACCCTTAAACATTTCTTTCAAAACCCCCTATTATTTCGATATGTGAGGCCTCTTTAGGAAAGTGCACACACGGGAAAAATCCCGAGTGAAATGAAGTTAAATGACAAAGAGGATACTTCCTTAGAGTTAGCCTCACTTTAAGGCTAACTAGAGTCATAGGAGGCTAAAATCTTTGTGGTTTTGGGTTTGTCTAAGCCTTGGAAATGGTTAGTGTGTATTGAGTCAAGTAGATGTTCCTTAATGCTTATATGATCCTAGGTTGTTTCAAAAAGAAAAAGAAAGAAGGAAAAAATCGAAAAATATAAGAAAAAGAGGTGAAAGAAAAAGGCACTAGAGATTAGTACTAAGTTTAAGCTCTAACCTTAGAAACTAAAAGCTTAGAGAGTCCATCCTTAAAAAGAAAAAGAAACAAAGAATCCAAATTATTAGATAGTGGCTCTTAAAATAAAAAGAAGGATAGTAGCTTAGAAGTTTAAAAGTTTAAGAATCTCTAGTTGTCTATAAAAAGAAAAAAGAATGAGTGAGTTTGGTTTAATAAAATTTTATGGTTTCTAGATCTAGGATGGGTAAGATATCAAGTTAGTGTCTAGATCCTTAGAAAGCAATGGGGTGGGAACAATTAAAGGAAGTAAATGCTTTGTATGCGTAAATTGTACGGCAACCACTTTGTTTTTGCCTATTGTCTTGCACTACTTTGTTTAGAGAAACCACTTTAACTCGAGAGAACCCTATTCTTTTCGAACTTCTTTACATAAAACCCTTCTTTGAACTCCAAACCGAATGGATAAGATGCATTGCCTATAGGTAAAGAACTCACGCCTAAGCTTAATTGAATGTAAAAAGGAATTTGTGATGGGATAGTTTATGGATGCTTAGCTTAGAATCTAAGAGTTGTTTTGTGATGATCATGGAGAAGTCCATAGACTCTTAGATGATCTTTACACCATTTTACTTTTTTGAGGACATTAGGCATAAGCCATTACTTTTTTTTATCTTGGTTTTGACTTCCCACTTGCAAACCTGATTTCCAGGATTGGTCTTTGTTGTTTGCTTGAGGACAAGCAAAGGACAAGTCTGGGGGTGTTGATGTGTACATATTTTGATGCATTTGAGCTTAGTTTCATCCACATTTAGGTTGTAAATATTGCATATACGTCTTAGAATGCATAAGTTTAAGTCTAGGGTCTAGTTTATGAGCATATTGCATTTGCATACAACTTTCTTTCCATTTGTAGGTGCAACTTCAAGATGGATTCATGGAGGCTCTAGAGGTGAATCTAATAGGGAAATGGAGCTAAAAACCAAGGACAAAAGAAGCTATATACTATGGAAGAATTTGGGATCAACTAGGGCATGCAAGAGGAGAAAGAAGACACAAGAAGCTGTCAAGGAGCTCTCTCGTCGACCCAAAGGTCGACAGTGGGCAATCTTGGGTCGAGAGTAGCCTCCCTTGGAAGCCTTGCTTCCCAAGGTGAGCCATTGTCGAACCAAGGGTCGATGGTAGCCTCCCTTTTGTCGACAGCATGCAACATTGACGAGAAGAAACCCTTTTTAGGGCTTCCCACTCCTTCCTTTAGTATATATAGTCTCCTTATGAACCAATAACAAAAACATACATATCTTTGTTGAACTTTGCTTATCTTTTCTTTCATTTTGAGATCTAAAAATTTGTAATAACTCTTTAATTCTTTTGAGCGATTTGGATCCTTTCTTCTTCATCTCTTTCTCAAGATCTATTTGTCTAATACCATGGAGCTCAAAGACAAAACTCTTGTCTTTGGATTTCCATGACTCTTAGTGAGTATATCATTCTTGGATCTTGAAATATGGTAGGCTAGGGATAGATATACGGTTGTGATGGATGATTATGCTAGATTTTGGCATAGATTCCTACGAGAGTGGGTTGATCGATATTAGGGGGACCATTGGTTTAGGAATAGCTTCAATCCTCTAATAAAGCCTTATCAAAGTCCATCACATCTCTAGATTGAACCCGAACTCATAACCATTATCTCAAGATCATATCTTTTTATTGAATAGATCCATGTTTACTCCTTTCTTGCTTTACTTTCTTGCTAGTTTATTTATTGCTTTCTTTTATGCATTTTCATTATGTTTAATCTTGATCACCAATAGATTTAATGGAGACCCGTGACAATCTCCAACTAAATCGCCACCTAGACTAGGACTCTTAGTGTATTCTCTTTGCTTAGGTTCTACTAGTCTAGCCTCTAAATCTTTGGACTACCCTAAAATACTACAATTGACCCCGTTCTCTTGCGGGATTGAAAGCAGGGTTTAGGTTTATAAATATTAAACTCTACCTACGTCATTTATGAAAAGTTGGCGGTGATTTTTTAGAGAAGCAAAGCTTTCCAGGTTGGACATGAAGGAGGTTGTTACAGACGCAAAATTCAAAATTTGATATGGCCGTGGTGGCAAGTGGAGTCTACAATGTGAAAATGTTGAACGTGGTGGTGGAGATGATATCGAAGAAGAGATAAATGGTGTTTGTGATGTATGTGAACTGGAATGTATAGTGAGCGTAAGTGATTCATGTTTTGTAGTCTAAAATTTGATCCATTCTCTACATGTGTAATCCAGTTTGTAATTACTCTTAAATTCCTATTCCACTTTGAAATTCTCAATAAGTTGTATGGATGACTTTACACTTAAAAACCGAATTTCCTGCTACGAACTCATGTCACTACAACTCGTTAAGGATGAGAATTCTGAAACACAAATTCTATAATTTCAATGGTGAAATTTGAACTAGTTGGAAAAAAAAAAAAAAAAAAAAATGGTGAAATTTGAACCTTTTTGATGATGAAACTTGAAATTTTGAAATAAATAATTTTGTTTTAAGTCCTTAAATGTACAATTTCAATTCTGAAAATTCAAAATTTTGGAATATTATCCTACATGTTTAAAGAGATGATGAGCTTCTCCTCTCTTCTATCTCTCTCTCTAACAAAGCATACAAGCTTTTTCTCGCCGTCAGAGCTATCCTCTTCTGCGCCGTGTTTATCCCAAAAAAATGTCATATTCATCAGATTCATATGTTCATGTGAACCCCTAACCCTTCTCCCCCTCTTCTATATCTCTCTAACAACTCAAACAGACTCTTTCTCACTGTTGTTGACGTCGATTGGCTCCGCAAAATAGCCTGGCTTTTCCCAAGAGAAGATGGGAGCTCTCCGACAGATTTTTTGTGTGTTATTCGACATTTTTTGTAATAATTTGTAATATATAATAATTTAAAGAATTCAAGATTACATATAATTGGGTTAATTATATGTAATGTAATCATAAGCTGATTATTTTTATATATTAATGACTTATGTTATAGTACGTACTTTTTATTAGTTTTTCGAGTAAGTTTTATATTGTATCATGAAAAAAATGTAAGGATATATTTCTAAGTGCATAGATATTTTTTTTTTTGATAAATTGTAAATATCATATAAATGAAAAAGGTTTACAAAAAGATAACCTAGAATGTGTTTTCCTAGCCAAAAAAAATTAAAAAACGAGGAAAACACTCTAAAACAGACTTGTAGGGTTAAATACAGTCCTAAGTAGAGCCATAGAGCCATTAGGTTCTTGAAACCTTTCCTATGTCTATGAGCTATGATGGTATTTTTCACTTCTCGGTCAATGTCCTTGAAAACTATCGACGGAGATAGGAATTTGCCATTATGCAGAATGGTGTTCCTCTGCTTCCAGAGATGATACAAGACTGACTGGGCAACGATCTTGCGAAGGAGCGAGGGCGAAGTTGAAGTATGAGATTTCGTCCAAGCAATGAGGCTGTCCCACGTTAGAATGATGCAAACAAGAACCCGAATGTGTTTCAAACAGGCACTCCAAACTTCCTCACTGAACTTACATCTCAAAAGAAGGTGGTCTCGTGTCTCAACGTTGGAAGAGCATAGGCAGCATAGAGAACTACCTTGTAATCCCCAAGCAGCAAGTTTGGATCTTGTAGGTAGCCGATCAAGCTGGCACCGCCACATAAAGAACGCATGTCGTTGAGTGGCTCCCTTGAACCAAATAGAAGAAGCCCAATCTTGTTGTTGGTTTTTTTCCTTAGAGATTCCCAAGTTCTGGCAGAGGAGAAGGAGTTAAGCTTTACACCATCAACCATCCAGTGGAAGGAGTCTTGTCTTGTTGACTGAGAAGGTAGGGTGATGGTAGATAAGAAGGCCTGAAGCATTGTCAGGGAGTCAGATCGCGACGCCGGTAATAACCATCCTTCTGAATTGACAGCTTGAGCAACCTTTGCGTTGATCGGGATACTAAGAGCAATTGGACCTGCACCACCAATAAAAGATTTCAACTGTCCAACAATCAAACCAGAAGCTGGCCGTTAGACCGTTTCCAATGGAGCAGATGATGAACTTTTGCGCAAGAGGTCTGAGTCTAAGGATACATCTCCAGTGCCAAGAGTCATTGGCTTGCTCTTCAATTTCCCAGAAGCTCTTGTAGCGCAAATGAGTATGATGGTGCCAGGCAACCCATAACGAACCACTTTGAGCAAACAGCAACCAGCAGAAGCGCAAACAGAGCACTTTATTCCACAAAGCAAAGCTTTTTAGGCCAAGACCACCCTCTGTTTTAGGCAAGCAAAGTTTAGCCCAAGCCACTTTTGCCCCTCTACAAGCAAGAATGTCACCAATCCATAGGAATCGGGAGCAAAGAGCTTCTATTCTTAAAATGCAGCCTTTCAGAAGCAAAAAAGTTGAAGCCTAGAAATTCACCACACCATTGATAACTGACGTTGTAAGCTGCAATCTACCTGCGTAAGAGAGAGATTTAACAGACCAAGCTTTAAATTTTGATTCTATCTTCTCTAGCAGGGGAGCATACTCAGATAACTTTAGCTTTCTTGACATTAGGGGCAGGCCCAAGTATCTAATCGGAAGAGCACCAATAGTGAATCCAAATTTAGAAAGAGTAGAGGATTCATTTTAGTACAACCCCGCAAAGAATAATTGTGTTTTCTGGGCATTCATCTCCAATCCAGACCAACTAGCGAACAGGTTCATCGTGTCTGATATACCCTGTAATGATGAGGGTTTACCATCGAAGAAAATCATTATATCATCTGCAAATAGCAGATGAGAGATCTTAAGCTCCTGCTTACTTGGATAATAACCCATCTGGCCAGACTCGAATTCTGATTTAAAGAGGCAGCTAAATACTTCCATGATGAGAATGAACAAATAGGGTGACATGGGATCCCCCTGACGCAAACCTCTTCTGCTTTGAAAATAAACCCCTTGTCTCCCATTAACTATCACAGAGAAAGAGGCCGTAGAGATGCAAACTTGTATCCAATTGATGAACTGAGCTGGAAATCCCATAATGTTCATAACAGCCACAACGAAATCCCATCTGACTGAATCGAAAGCCTTTCTCATATCGACATTGAGAAGTCCTCTCCCTTCAATATTCTTCCAATTATATACATGAAATAACTCATTCGCCAGCAACACGTTTTCAGCTAATAACCGCCCAGGTAAGAAAGCAGTTTGAGGAGGGGAGATTATCTCAGGGAATAAAGACTTTAACCTTCTAGCCAACAGTTTGGAAATCACCTTGTAAATTTTATTTAGGCAAGAGATTGGTCTGAAGTCACTAGTTGAATCTGCATTTGTAATCTTTGGAATAAGGACAAGATGTGTTGCATTCCACTGTGTTAGAAGCTGGCCTGAGACAAAGAATTCTTTGATCGCTTCGGCAACTTCTGGACCTATCACTGCCCAAGTTGATGTAAAGAACTCCGTTGAGAAACCATCCGGGACACAGGTCTTGTTCCTTGGCAAAGAAAATAAAGCTTCTTTGATTTCAATCTCTGTCAAGCTCCTTTGAAGAAACAATTTTTGAGCCTCAGAGCATCTAAAAGGAATCAAGGAATCTAGATCACGGAGATCAAATTGAGCAGGGCCACAATCCTTCCCAATAAGATCATCAAAGAAGTTTACACAGTGTCTTTGGATGGACTCCTGCGATTCTATTCGATTTCCCTCACCATCAATCAAAAAATATATCTTGTTCAAGGCTTGTCTTGCTGCTGCAATTCTTTGGAAGTAGTTAGTATTTCTATCTCCTTCTTGAAGCCAAGTTACCCTCGATCTTTGTCTGAAGAAAGCCTCTTCCGCCAACATAAGCTTGTTCCATTTTTGTGCTGCTTTAATCTCCGCAGAGGCGGCATCTGCGTGTGGAGAAGATAGAATATCTCTTAGGATTTCACATAGTTCTTCGAATGACTCTTTAACCCTCTTCTCCAGATTCGAATAATTTTGCTTACTGAAAGATCTGATTGGATCCTTTAGCGCTTTTAACTTTTTGGAAACTCTGAACATCGCAGATCCTTGGACTGAGGTAGAGAACCATACTGAAGCTACCATAGCAACAAACTCATCGTCCTGTAGGAGAAAATTGTAGAAACAGAAAGGCTTCCTGTTATTCACTTCATTAGGATTTAGAGTGATAGATCCAGGCGCATTATCAGAGAAGGCTGGATCGCCAAAAACTCCTAACGCCCAAGGGAACTTCTCATTCCAAACATCATTCACCAAAATTCTATCAAGTTTTTTAGCAATGGGAGTTGCATCCCTCTTATTCCACCAGGTGAATGAGTTCCCTCTGAAATTCAGATCCGTAACTCCCAACTCAAGAAGACAAGCTCAAAAAGCCATAGTAGCTCTATCTATATTGAGCGTTGGCGGATTTGAATGCTCATTAGGTCCCAAAACCTGATTGAAATCTCCTAGGATAGCCCAAGGTTTGCCTCACACACGTTGATCAAAAAAAGCTGACAGTAGCTCATCCCATAAAAGCTTTCTACCATCCTCGTCATTAGATGCATAGACAAAGGACACTATGCACCCATTTTGTGCCCTTGGAAGAAGACCTCACCAGTAATAAGTTGCAGGGATTTTGATATAATATTTACCGTGACGCTAGGATCCCACAAAATCCATATCTTACCCAACTCAAAAAACTCATAGTTCCCTTCAAAACACCAACATGGGAGCAGTTCGTTAACTATATTCTTCTGCTTTGAGGGTTGGACATGTGTCTCAATAAGACTACCATAAGTAGGTTTATGTTTAGTAAACCATTTCCGAAAACCTCTCCGATGAATAGATAGGTTAAAGCCCCTTACATTCCATGAAAAAATGTCTTTACACATGGATACAAGGGCCTAGTTGTTGGAGCGCTTGCTCTGGGAGCTACGATGCTGCCGCTTTGATAAGACTGTTGTAAAACCAGAATTTTTATCCGACCCTGCAGAACTATTGGCTTCATCAGAAGAGTTTGAAGAGCTTGAAGGAAGGTCTCTAGCAAACTGATTTACTAACTTCTCTGAAAAACCTTCTTCAACCACTTTAGCTGACAAATCAATTGTGAGAATTCCACTTACTTCTGCAATTGTGGGAGAGTCTGAGCTTAAAACACCCTTACCCTTTAAATCCACTCTCTCGGCCAAGAGTTTTTCAGGAGGAAGAGAGAGTTTTGGTGGAGGCGTGTTAATGTCTTCAGAAACAGTAGGGGCTTCAGAAGCCAGAACAGGGGCTTATTTGTCCTCTGTGTTGTCACTAACAATCGACATCTTAGCAGAAAGAACCGGTGGCTTGTTTTTTGGTTTCATCTTAGTGGTGCGCGGTTTCCCCCTTGGACATACATTAGCTGTGTGACAGGTTGATTGGCAGGTTGAACAGAGCTTAGGCGCAAGCTTACAGCGATTGATACTATGGCCTACCTCCTTACAATGTTCACAAATGGGTGGCATCCATGGGCTCGAGACCAGAATTCTTCTAACCTCGCCACTGTCGAATTGATCATTTACTGCTTCTAGCAAAGACTTTCTAGGATCAATAATGGTGAATACTTTGGCGACTTCTAGGTTGGTTTTGTTTGCGGTTGCTGGATGCAAGAACCAGGATGACCCACCATACTGGCAATACGCTCAAGACCATTGTCGTTAAAGAATTGGAAGGGCACTTGCCTGAGCTCTAGCCATATAGGCGCAGAGGTAAGTTCTGGTTTTACTGGTACAACACCCGGCTCCCATTTTTCAACAAACATGGTCTGACCTTCTATTTGCCAAAGACGTTGAGCAAGGACTCTCGATCTTGTCTGTGCATTTTGGATCTTGAAGAGGAAAGCAACCCCTTCCATTTTGGAGACAATAATATCCTTCAAATTCCTGCTCCAAATTCCATTAGCGATTGGGTGAACGGTATTCTGGGCAGATGGATCAGAATAATATTGGCCAATAATGAAGTCATCATGTTTATGCTTCTCAATCACCGAATTGGGAATTTTTACACACGCTTCACCGGAGGCTAGTGTAAAGGCAGAGCCTTTCTTCTCCAATTTCTTTGTAGTTCCCTTAAACAAGGCACACCAGGTGTCTGGGAGCTTCGGCTCGGACACTTTGTTTGAGGGTTCTGGGTCAGCCACCATAGCAGCCTTCATAGAGGGGATTTCTGGGTCAGCTATAATAAGAGCTTTCGTAGAGGAGGGAACCTCAGCTTTCGCGAAGGAGTGTAGAACTGCAGACCCAGCGGTAGCAGATTTTAGATCTGAGTTAGATGTGATGGCCAGATCCGTATGTGAACCTACGGAGTGGGCATTTGGTGCTTCTAATGAAGTCGAATCTGCTTCAGTTGGAGATGCGTCACCTGAAAAAACCTCAGACCGCGGCGAGCCTACATCGGCAGTGGCTGCGGACTGGGGATTTATAAGGTCAGTGGAAGGGGGTTTTCTCTTTTTGGATGATTTTTGCTTCCCCATGAGGAGGGGAGGGCCTTGATTAGAAGAAGAAGATGAGGAAATCCGGCGCCGTTGAAGACACCGACGTAAAGAGTCGAACGCCGACACTGTGGCGAGGAGGTCACTCAGCCACTCTCTCTCACTCTCTCTAGTTGTCCCTCTTCACAATCACATAAGGGACAACCATCTGTCACCTTCATTCCTCTGCCTATTAAACGATATGCAACTGTGAAATGACCCATGAGGATTCTCCACATGAATTGATTGACTTTAGGAGGAAGTTAGATTTACCAACATTTTTAATACAGAGCATTGAGTGAAGGAGCGAATTCAGCTTCCAAAAATAGCCCCTTACGCTTCAACCTACTACTTAATTCATTGCATGAGTTCACGGTATAGAGTCCATTCACAGTTTCCTTCAAGCAATTGAAGTGCTTTCTCGTGATGACAGGGCGTTCATGAGACAAAATCTCAATATTCCTTAGTAGTAGAAGTTCTCGAAGTTTCTGAAAATTCAAGGTCTTGTTAGAGGGTCAATAATATAGTCCACCCATAGTTCAATGTCAATAATTGATTCTCTGTTATGAGGTATGCATGTTGATGTGTTCATATTTTCAATCATAATTGGTATCATTCTAGTATTTATTTTCGTTGAGTTTAGGATGTAAATAATGCATTTTAGTGTCAAATTCAACTTATTTTAGGAATAGAGTCTAGAGTTGGAATCTGTTGCATTTTATAGGAAATGAATCTTGACAAATCATAGAGGAGTTTGAAGCTTGATTCTTGGTGGAAATTAAGTCAAGAATAAGAATGAATCAAAGAAAAATGACGAAGAATCAAAGGAAGGAAAAGAGACAAAAAGAATGATCAAAACGGAGCCAAAGATGTGTGTGGAGTTATGGAGTTTGGTTGTTGATTCAAAGATTTACAAAGAAAGAAAAGAATAATTTAGAATCAACATACGGTCGTATTTGCAAAGATAAATTATAAGAAAATAATGTCATTCTAAGGACAATTTAAAATGCTAGAAGATGGAGTAATGCAAGCTGCCAAATTAGCCTACTATCGATCCTTAGAGTGCTCAAGAGAATCCATGCCCATTTAGCTCACCATCAATCCTAGGTAGATAATGATCTAGTCCTACCACACAATCTTCAGTACAGATCCTCTTCTCTTCCTCATGTCCTATAGATATTAACTTGCAGCTTCCAAAAACATTCATGCTACATGAGCTCAATTTCAATTGATATTAAATTGTTCTTAGTAATTCATTTTTTTTTTAGAATTAAACAAGTTTGTAGTAATTTTTTCTTGGATCTCCTTTAAGTTATATATGCATTTATGTCTCTTTAAATCTTGTGCTTCATAATTTTTTCTTGTTTCTTTAAAGTTTCCTCCTTTATAGTAAAGTTTTTTTATTGTTTCTACTTAAGTTTATTTGCATTAAACTCTCTCATCTCATTTTCTTCTCACTTCAAGCATGGATTTTCAAGAAGAAATTGACACCTCTTTGATTTCCATGGATGTTAGTGAGTTGAACAAACTGGATCTTGGATTAGTTGATTAGAGAATGATTAGGGGGTTAACTATTGATGTTTAGGGATATATGGAACTTAGATCTCTTTGTTTTAGGTAGTCTTAATTCATGATCTTATGATTATTCATGTATATCCATTTCATGCCCGAAAGGTGTTCGATGAAATGTTTAGGAGAACATAAATCAAGCTAAACTTAGTCTAGCAAACAAAAGTTGATAATTAGGGAGTTAAGTGACTAAATAGATGTATTCTTAATGATTGCTAACTAATTAATTGCAACAAGCAAAAGTTGAGAAAGATATGTTAGTTTACAAATGTAACTTTTAGCCATGAAAGTGGTACTAATTTGAGCAATGATTTCATGGTGGTGAGACTTGTTCTTATTGATTTTCTTTCTTTGTTTCTAGTTAGATACTTGAGTATCCCTTCTCAAACACCAAATTTGAGATTTGTTTCTCGATTATCTTTCATTTGTTAGTTTGTTTAGGCTGTCTTTTCATCTAGATTTGTAACTAGTAGATAGTTACTGTGAGGGATCAAATNTTTCGTGAATAGTGTTTAGGTTTAGGGAGAGACAATGTGGGTTGAATCTCGTAAGAACTTGTTGAATGAGTGCTTACTTTTATTGAGTTGATAAATGATACAACGAATACAAAGAGATTTAGAATAAAAAAAGGTAAAAGACAGAAGAGTTTTTCTATATTTATCAATGATTTGCTGAATACAAAGATAATCGAAAATAG
>OVAN01005126.1:1174-24166 GCA_900406275.1 Anastatica hierochuntica | reverse complement strand
GTGTTCAGATTATGTTTATGAGTTGTATGTTGTATGAGTTGTATATCTTCTGAATTTGTTGTGTGATCTGTTAACCTCATTTGTTTTTGTTCTTGTCTCAAGGCGACTGAAATAGATCGCAGAGGCAACCGCTATGGACTTGGCAGTCTCGTGGAAACTATCAATGACGAGAAAGAAACATAACAAAATGGAGGCTCTGCTGCATCTTTGCTCATAGAAGTTAAGCTTCAACTTGAAGCTGACAATGCTAAGATAGCAAAACTAGCAATGCAAAATGAACGACGCGATGCAGAGCTTAGAGAGGCCAAATCATCCATTAAACCAATGGAAATGCTTCTTAATTACATGAAGAATAAAGATCCCAACCTTGTAAAATACATGGATTCTCAAGCTCCGCAAACAGCCCCAAGCTCAGTGCCTGCCGCAGGTACAACACCAACTCCATCTGTTCCACATACCTCACCAAATGATATGCAAACTTGATATCTCCTCTTCACCTTCAAAAATTTGACTATCTAATGTGATTGATGTCTTTTTGGTTATTGGTAAACAATGACATCAACGTATATTTTGTAAATATACTTTAAAAGTTTAATTATAATATAAATATAATTGACCATACCAATTTGCATTCTAGTTTTCTTAAATGTTTGGTCATTAGGTTGTTAGTTTGCCAACATTTATGTTCTTTTTGTAGTTACTCACCATATAATTGCTAATTACGGACTATTTGTGCCCACCATAGTCACAAAATGATCGTTAATTTGAATAAACTAAAAGAGTCTTAAAAACATTGCTAATTCATCACAACAAAAAAAGTCATAGAGTCGTCACTAATCTCCAACACCTAAATGATATCACAAACAAGTCGTTAATTTGCATCCCTAAAGACAGTTACAAAAAGGTCAAATACGACCGAAAGATGTCGTCCTAAAATAGTCGTTAATTTGCATCAGTGCAAGCAGTCATTAAAACGTTGCTAACTTAGCACTACAACGTAGTCGTAAAAACGTCGCTAATATCCAACATATAAATTAAATCACAAAATCGTCGTTAATTTCCCTCTCCTAATGCGGTTATAAAAAAGTCGCTAAGATACGACCAAAAGTTGTCATCATAAACTGGTCGTTATTTTGCATCAGCAAATACAATCTTTAAAACAATGCTAATTTAGGACTGCAAAGAAATCGTTAAACCGTCGCTAATATCCGACCCATAAATGTAATCACGCAACCGTCGTTATTTTGCTTCTCTACATACAGTTATAAAAATGTCGCTAATATACAACCACATTAGGATGTCATAAAATAATCGCAAATCAGCGACTGCTTTGCGACTAAACATTTTTGCGATGAAATATTTGCGACTGGATGTTTTAGTCGCAAATTAGTCATAAACACTTCTTTTGCGACTACTTCGTGACTAATTTTGCGGTGGCGAATGATCTGTTTTCTTGTACTGAATAAAAGGCCAAAGGAGTGGAAAGCAGTAAGGCAGAGCCAAGCAAAAATGGGATAAAAGCCCTAAGAGCCTATCAGGGTTGGAGCTTCGAGTCTCAAAGACACAAAAATTTTCGAGGCCAAACAACTTAAGAACGAGCTCAGCACCCGAAAGAAGTTCAACACCCACAAAGGAATTCATGCAGGGCAAAATATGGCATCCAATGCATACAAGTCAAGATGATAGTCATTGACTTCTATGGGCCCTTAATGAAAAGCCATAAGAGGTATCAGAACTCCTGCCACTTGAAAAAGTAACAAGATTTGCCATGGCCTCAACTAGTGGGAATAGTGCCCTTGCAATAAGGCATTCATATGACCCCTTAAATCAAGAAAGGGAAGGTCATTTAATGAAGTATCTAAATCCTATATTTGAAGGCCATGACTACCTCGGAGGCCAGTTCATATTCCCATGAGCTAAGGCCAAGGCTAAGGGAGGGAATGGATCAAAGGAGTGGAAGCTAAGTTAAAAGAAATAGAAGGCCATGGCGACGAACTTGGATAATAAATAAACGAGAGGCAAAGGAGCCTGGGATTTTATTATATCATCAGAAAAATTCTTACAAAGGAACAATGACAAGCCAAATACTATAAAGTTTCTTCTCAGAAGAATGAAATAGTTAAGGGTTTTAGGGTTTCGGAGAAAGAAAGATGACGAAGATGAGCGAAAGAGAGTAAGTGTTATGTAAACGATTATCCTTTATTGATAAATAAGAGATCGAGTACAATAGTGTTTTTTTCAAATTCTTGGGGTCGGATCCTTGAATTAGGGTTCTTCCCTTTGTATTTATAGCAATTTCTAGTTAGGGTTTTCGTTTCTCTTATGGATAACTCCTATATTCGAGGTTATCATACAAAACGAATATTTCCCAAGATTCAATAAGTCATTTGTCCTTATCTCCTAAGATCTTAGATCGACTTAGGGGATATCCGCCCTACCTCGGCTATGGCCTCGACTTGGGAATGGTGTCCTTGGCTATGGCTTGGGTTATCACCTACAACTAGGGGGTTTATCTATGTCTCCTTGGTCTAGGTTATGGCCGAACTCTATGGGAATAAACTTACCCCCCCCCCCCACAGTTGCCCCCCACTCTTCATTTTCCACGTGTGGTATTTGAAGAGTATATCCTGTCTTAAGAGATTTCGGTTCATACCTTAGTGTTGGGATCGACTTTGTGTAAGAAAATAAAATAAGAAAAATCTCACGCCAGGTTGCCACTGCTATGACTTCATCCTTGGTGAGTCTCATTAGCGCTTGGTGGGCCACATTTTTTTTGATGAACCCTTGGGCTTGAACTCCATGGCGTAATCTGGGCTTCTCTTTTTGTCTTTGGCCCATTACCGCTAGGGCTATATATAGGGAAGAAAGTGATGAGTCTTGGTCACTTCACTTTTTCACTTGCCTCCTCAAAGTCAAATTAGGGTTTTCTCTCGAAAGATCACCACTTCCTCTGATTTTTCGCTAAGTCTTTAGCGCATTTCCAGTAGATCTGGCTTTCTTTTACCCTTAGTAGTGATTGGGCTAAGTCGATGGCAATAGATCTTCAATTATGACTTAGGGATTTCACCATTTATGATATTTTCTGTAGAATTTCGAGCGATTTCTGACCATTTCTTTTTTGATTCTACATATCTCTAATGTCTCTCGTCATTTGCATCTTTGCCGCTTTCAGCTCCCAATACTAAGGTAATGTTTCTTTTCTGATCTCCATGGCGAACCGTCATGCTTAAGCCATATGATCTCTATGAAAACCTTGTGGAGATCGCTAAAGTTTGGGTCTTTAGCGTCTCGTCATTCATCTATAGACATGCAACCTGATCGTTCTTCTTTCTAGTTTGAAGGTTTGAGATGAGATTGTCAAAGGATCGGCTTCAGAGTTGCTTAGGAGAATCTTGGGCTTCCCTAGTGTCGAGGATTGCCTCTGGTTTTCATTTGTTGTCCAAGGGTGGAGATCACATCATGACAAGAAGTTAGGGTCAACGCTTCACATCGATCTCTCTGTGGTGCGTTGGACTTGGTCTGAAGGTGTGCATCGCCTGTAATGATGGAGTAACAATCTTTAGGATCTTCCATCGAGAAAGGCAGCGATGGTGGTTCATTTCCTCGGCTGCTGCCATGGTCATCCGAATGGAATTCCACCTTGGTAATCTCTTCCTCCCAGACTGGACATCCTTGGCGCTTCCCTTGGATATAACGTCGCCAAGGTTATGAATGACAGGATTGACGGAACGAATATGGTTCTCCAGGTCGTAGGTGAGCCGCGTCAGCATCACGAACCATGGTCGGAAGACGATGGAACACTTAGTACGACCGCCTGGCCATCCTGGGTCATGGTGGCCACAAAGGATGTGCTTGGGTCTCCTTCGGGGTCCATTGCCATCATGGAAAAGAAGGAATCAAGGCTTCCCCAGGTTGTGGGTGAGTCATCGCCTTCGGCACCTCTACCTGATCCTTGGCTCGGGTGTTTATATTATGGTCGGATCTGATCTACAATACTTGGCGTGATCCCATGGTGTAGATCTGTCTTTTGTTGATAGGCACTCAGGGGCCGAGGAAGGAAGGCGTCCTTAACCTTGGAAGAAGGCGTCCTTAGCACTCAGGGTCCGAGGAAGGAAGGCGTCCCGTAGCTTATGATGTGTACATATGTTAACACATATTTAACATCATTTAGTATGTGTTTTAGTTGCATTTGGGTTGTACATAATGCATTTAGGTGTTAGAATTCATAAAGTTTCTAAGTTGAGTCTAGTTTAGGATTTTTGTCTTTGCATTGCATTCTTTTGCATTTGTAGGTGCAACCTTTAGATGAGAAACTTAAGAGGTTGGGATGATGGATTCTTGATGCTTAAATGGTGAAGAAACAAAGAGAATCAAGAGGCAAGTGGAAGTGGAGAAGAGACTATATGCAAATAATATGCCATTCTGATGGCAATTGAAAGAACAAGAAGAAGAAGCTGTAAAGGGAACCTCCCATCGACCTCCAGGTCGATGGCTGGCTACCTAAGGTCGATGGCTGCCTACATTTCCAGAAAACAACACCCTTGCTGCTAAAGGGAAGCTCCCATCAACTTTGTGCATGCTCCCATCGACCTTGGAGGTCGATGGCTGACTACCTTTGTCCGAAAATGCCCCTTTTAGGGCTTCCTCACCCCTTTTTAGTATAAATACATCCTCTTAGCCACCAAGAACATTGGGACTACCTAAGCTAATGTTTTTTTTGTTGTTCTTCATGTTTCTAATTTATTTAAACAATTGTAAACACTTTATGCTTAAATCTCTCTAAATCATTCATGTGTTTCTCCTCTCTTTAGATCCATTGTTCTTCTTTCTTCTTCATCTCTTTTCTCCCCTTTTCCAAGATTCTTCCTTTCTCACAAAGTTCGGATTTTTCTTGGATTTCTTTGTGTTTGTTTGCATTTAATCATCTCTTCTCATCTCTTCTAACCTTCTTCTCACTTCAAGCATGGATTTTCAAGAAACTTGTGACACTTCTTGGTTTTCCATGGGCCTTAGTGAGTAGAACACATTGGATCTTGCATTGGTAGATTAGGGAGTGACTACGTGGTTAGATAATGATGTATAAAGATAGAATGAACTTAGATCTCTATGGTTAAGGTGTTCTTAATGCTAGATCTAGGATAAAAACTTTATCTTGATATGTATGCATTTCACGCCCGAGAGGTGTTGGATGAAATGTCTAGGAGAACCTAAAGCATGCTAAACTTAGCCTAGCCAATGGGAGTTGATTGCTAGGGAGTTTAGTTACTATATAGACTTGTTCTGTCAAAGATGGTTGGATACCAGGAGCGGACTCGATCTCATGCCCTTCTCTTCGAAATGATGGAGAAAAATGACCCGAAGTTTGCCGACTACGCTCAGATGTTGCGGGACGGGCCTGCTCAGCAACGTCTGCAACAACAGCAAAACCAGCAGCCGAACAACAAATAGATTTTAGGTTTTCTAGTATTTTAGGTTTGTAAAATATTTAAAACTTTTATTGTTATAATTTCATTTTATTAAAATTAATTATAATTTTTATTTCCTATTATTAATTTTAATTATAATTTTAATTTCATTTCTAATATTTTTTTTATTAAATTTTATTTTTATTATTTTTTGATTAAAATAAATTTTTAATAAAAAAAGGTATTTTGCGAGAGAATTGCGAGTATTCTCTCGCAAATCCCTCGCAAAATATTTGTGAATATATTGCGAGGATCAGTTGCAAATCCTCGCAATATACTCGCCAATCCTTTGCGAGGAATTTGCGACAAATCTTCGCAAATCCTCGCAATATACCTGCACATGTTTTATGATGAAATTTCGACAAATCCTCGCAATTCCCTCGCAAAATTTTGGCATTGAAATTACGAGAAATTGTGAGGAATTGCGAAGGCTCATCGCAATTTTATCGCAAATATTACGACTCTATAAATGATTGCAAATTCCTCGCAAATATATTCCTCGCAAAATCCTCGTAAATTTGCCAGGAATCTACTATTATCTATTTTCCTCGCAATTTTGCGAGGAAATTGCGAGGAAAATGGGTTTGCTACTAACAATAAGCGACCAGATCAATTTCCTCGCAATCCCCTCGGAAACAGTGATTGGGAAGAAATTTCTATGAAATCTTCCCTCACAATTTGCATGTTTTCATCTAGTTTCAGTCCGATGTGAATTCAAAGCTACAAATAACGAAGCCGAGTACGAGGCCCTTATAGATGGGCTTACATTAGTAAAGGAGTTGGGAGCTCGAAAGATCGCAGTCAATAACGACTATCAATTGATTGTTAACCAGATCCAAGGCGACTATCAAGTCAGGGAGCCAACCATGGCAAAAAACCTCAGGGTGGCGAAGGAACTCATAGCAGTGTTGGAAGAGTTCAGATTGCACAAAATTCCACGAGAGGAGAACTACCAGGTTGACGCATTGGCCAACCTTAGATCTGCGTTGCAAGCTACCGAAAGTCTTAATATCCCCTTGTTAATGCTACAATGGCCTGCCATCGCTAAAGATGTGCTCGCCATAGAAGTAGAGGCAGACGATGGCATGACCCAAGGTTTAGCTGAGGCGGCATACGTTTGGAGAACACCGATAATAGGGTATCTCAGTAATGGGACCCTACCAAAACTCAAAGTCGAGTGCATCAAAATTAAACGGCAAGCTGCGAGATATTTTCTAGTCAGTGAAAACCTCTATCTACGATCCTGCGGGGGACCATTGCTAAGATGCCTTGGATGAGACGAAGCAAGGCTCGCTCTAGAGGAACTNACACCCCCGGCGTCGCCTGCCGGGCGCCGGGGGGGGGGGGGGGGGGGGGCAGGAGCCTTTCCCTATGAACGCAGAGAGCATGATCCTATTGGCCAACGCTAGCTAATGATGAGAAACTTTATGCACGTAATTGCAAGCAATGCCAAATACATGCTCAAGTGTCCGAGCTTCCCCCCAAGAATATGAAGCCAATAGGTGCATCATTGCCTTTCGCAAAATGGGGATGTATATAGTTGGAAAATTCGCTATGGCACCTTCACATAACGTTTTTCTTCTCGTGATTACAAATTACTTCACCAAGTGGGTGGAACCAGAAGCATTGAGCCAAATCACAGACATTCAAATACAGAAATTTCTTTGAAAGAGAATCAATTGCAGGTTTGGAGTGCCCCACAAGATTGTAACTGACAATGGGCCCCAATTCACTAGCAATTCTTTCAAGGAATTCTGTGAGACGTGGGAGATTTAACTCAGCTTCACCATATCCCGTCATCCACAGTCAAATGGCCAGGCAGAATCAATTAATAAAACCATCATCAAAATGCTGAAGGAGAAGCTAAATGCGAAATAAGGATTATGGGTTGACAAACTACCTGGTTTACTATGGGCATACCGAACGACTACTAAGTCTGCCACTGGCGAAACCCTCTACTCCATGGTCTATGGCACAGAGGCAATCATTCCAGCATATATAAGCGTGAAGACAACCGAAACCCTCCTCCACGACGAGGAAGCTAACGATGACTTGATGAATCTAAACCTAGACTTAATCGAGGAAAGAAGGGATGTTGCGATAATACGCAATTGGTGTTACCAACAAGACGTAGCTAGGAGCTACAATAGAAAGGTCAAAACATGAACTTTTCTGAAAGGAGATTGTGTCCTTAGAAGAGTGTTCGACAACACCGAAGACAAAGTCGCAGGAAAGCTAGCCTCAACCTGGGAAGGACCATACAAGATCATAGAGGTACGAAATTCCGGAGCTTACGGACTGCAAGACATGTATGGGAGAGAGCAACCAAACTGCTGGAACGCCCTCCACCTCAAAAAATACCACTTTTACGTAAGAGAGCCTTGGTCTAAGCCTTGACACTTTCTCTCAGCCATGAGATGGCCATCGTTTTTCTAAGAATTCAATTATGTAATAAAAGCTCCTGCTATTCTTTGATAAAAGAAACTGTGGGTCTTGAAATACATTCTTAAAAGAAAAGAAAAACGATTTCCTTTGAGGAAAAAAGATATACATTATCTTTGGAAACCTCCTTAGGAATCGACTAAGGCTTTATGCACACTAAGGCCTTGTGCCCACCAAGGCTATAAGCCCACTAAGGCCTTTTGCCCAAAAAACCATGTAATACGGACTAGCTCCTAACCATGGTCCATGCAATGCAGAAAAGCTCCTAACCATGGTAAAAATCCATATAATGCAGACAAGCTCCTAACTATGGTCCATCTAACGCGGTCGGGCTCCTAAAAATCATGGTTAAAAAGCCATGGGGAAATGCGGACAGGCTCCTAGCGTTTGTAGATTTAATGCATCAGAACTATGAGTTAGCAAAACTAATGGAACATGTGAACCCTCGTCTATCCTAATACGCGGCTCATAGAAATTTCAAAACCGGTCGATCACAATAAACTACCAAAAACTGAGACACAAAGTTTCAAAAAGGCTACACGCCCAAGGACTAAATGTCCAAATAGGCAGGTGTGCTCACAAGCCTTGTGCCCACCGAGTAAACAAACTCACCAAAGGCTAGTACCGCTGATCACGGGCGGTAGCCCAAGGACCATGAGTCCATAAAAGGCAGGTGTGCCTAGATGCCTTGTTCCCACCGAGCTCACGATAGCTCATTTTTAACTAAGGTTTATGATTTTCTAGATGTCTTTGTTGTAGAAAAAAAACTAAAAAAGAAGTTTGTGCACTTAAGAGGCGAAAAAAGACTTGTCATATTGACAACGAAAAGAAAATAGAGTTGTAAGCCATACGACCATGGCTTCAAAAAAGAAACAGAAAGGGAAAAGAAAAAAGTCCTTCAATGTCAATGCTCCGCCTTTGACTCAGGGGTCTCTGCAGAGGGGTCTCTATAGAGGGGTCATCTCCAGTTGTCTTGTCAGATAGCAAGGATACCAAGGTCATAGCACAGTCAAGAGGGACAATTCCAGCCTCCTTGGCCCATTAAGAAGTCTCCCGTTGGTAGCTAGCCTCAATCTTCTCCAGGTCCCACCTCACATGGTGACCTAGGAGAATGTCTAGCCATCACCCAACGAGCAATGGCGTCAACACTCTCCTAAGAACATTCTGCTTACCACTCTAGAGATGAGACCTATTAGAGGAGCTCAGTAATCTTGTTCTACTTGGCACCCGCGAGCTTCTCCGCATACTCAACCCTTAGTGTAGTGTCCTTAAGCCTCTTAAAGGAACCTTCAGCCTTCCTCCACTTCTCAGCTCCTCAGCCACCTCCCGTTCCATGGCTCTCAGGTTGGTGTTCGACTTAGAAACCTGAGGCGAACCCTTAGCACTATGCTCCTCATGAACAAAGATGGCAAGCGCTAGCTGCTAAAAGACAATCAGAAACAGAATCCTAGCCATGTGCAGCTTACCCGTGGCCTTGTCCCTAGTATTCTCAAAGACTCGGCTCAACACCCATTCTGCTTGTTGGAACTTCCGGGTTCATACCTTCTAGTTCTAGGTGCGAGCTACTTCATGTTGGTACTTCCAGATTGGGATTCTTGCAGCTTCCCTTTTTTCGTCACGGAGGTCCAGGGACAAAAACATCAGTTCTTCATTTTCTTTTGGGGTTAGAAGCTCTGACCTGGCTGTCGGAACACTGACTTCGGTGGGGGACACTGAAATGGTTTCGTAGATCAGGGAGAAAGGTGTTTCCCTTATTAAAGTCTAAATGCTGGTTCAACATGCCCATAGGGTAGCCGAAAGTTCTTCGACCCAGTTGCCTTTGGCGTCATCCAGTCTCTTTTTCAGAAGATTGATTATCGTATTGTTGGTGGATTTGGATTGCCCGTTGGATTGTCGATGTCTCGGAGTTGCAAAACTTAGTTTTATGCCCCAATCTTCGCAAAACTTCTTGAAGTTTTTTCTTGTGAATTGCAGACCATTGTCTGTAACTATCTCTTGAGGCGTTCTGAATCGTGTTACCACATTCTTCTAGAGGAACCTCTTGATTTGGACATCCGTAATCTTGCTCAAGGCTTCTGCCTCCACCCACTTAGAGAAGTAGTTTGTAACTACCAGAAGGTACTCCAGCTGTCTGGGAGCTGTCGGGAATTTTCCTACGATGTTCATTCCCCACTTCATGAATGGCCATGGAGAACTTACAGATTTGAGGTTTTCCAGGGGTAGCTTGGATACCTGCGCATGCTTTTATCACAGTACTTGGCCATCTGGAGGGCGTTATGAGCCATTGTAGGCCAATAGTAGCCTGCCCTCTTGGCTCTTAGTACCAAGTTTCTCCCACTAGAGTGGAACCCGCACACGCCTTCATGTAATTCCCTGAGGACTAGATCTACATCTTCTGGCTTTACGCATTTAAGGTATGGGCCCGAGAAAGATCTTCTATAGAGTTTTCCGTGAATTAGGCAATAGCGGGATGCTTGCCTTTTGATCTTAAGGCATTCACTCCTTATACTGGGCAGGACGTCATCCTTTAGGTAGGAAGTAATGGACGTCATCCAGGTTTCCTCTTCTTCAATGTTGGAGATTTGAGACCGTTCGGCATCCTCTTCAGTAGCCAACCATTGGAGAACCAGCAAAGGTACGCAAGTTGGCTCCGCAGTTTTTAGGGTCGAGGCTAGGTTAGCCAAGGCCTCCGCATGCGAATTTTGTTCCCTCGGGATCTGTGTGAGTTTGCATGCTTTAAACGAATCGATGAGCCTCTTGGTTATGGCTAGGTACTTGGTGATTCTAGCATCTTTTGCTTGGTAGTTACCTTGCGTCTAGCTTACGATCGATTGAGAATCACTGTAAACTTGTAGATTTTCTATTCCTAAGTTTTCTCCCAAGCTGAGTCCTGCAATTAAAGCTTCATATTAGGATCATCGAAGGCGTTGGTGAAGATTATATTAGTCGAGCAACCATTGTGGATAAAGATGAAACTCATGAGGAAGTTTGATAGCTCAGGTTTTTGCCCGAGATAACACTGCAAGCGCACTGATGTACGTTGTAGTTGTTTAGGATCAAATCCACATAGACCAAAGGTAGCACGAAGAAATATCATATCACACAGCGGGCTAAGGCTAAAACGATGTCTTTAGAGATGATATAAATATCGAAATAAAGAAAGCAAAGAAAGGACACACGCAACGATGGGGTTGTAAATCAATCAAAGAAGTGTTGGGCATCGGGTATTCTCAGGGAAACGATTCATTGTTGATTCAAATTATAGACTAGGGAACAAGTTATGCACCATCTTGAACTCAAATTCTAATCTAGAACTAATCTACTTCCGTAGTTTAATCTCCCTGTGTATTAGAAAACTCGAGACTAACTTCCGTTGACCCTCGATTTCTTATCTTACATTACTAACAGATTCGATACGTTCACAATTCACTTAAACATCAAATTCCATTGGCTTAAGAAGAATTGTTCATCTAAGATTCTTTAGGCATTTAAACAAACACTTTCCATGCGTTAAATTACCGAAGAATAGAAACTAAGTGATCAGTTTAGTTTCATGTATTATGATCAATCATAGATGAAGATCCATTAGATTAAATCTCTAATCATGCGATTCTATATCAACAAATCATGAATCCCTATGTGAGAATTCCTAAACCCAACGAACTGACTACTCACTAATGGCAATTGCAAGAACACATATCAATTTCAAGAGAGACATGACTGTATTAAGCAAAAACAAGAGTAAAAAGGGTTCTGAAAACGTCTCGAATCGAAGAACAAAGAAGCTTCTTCTCCCTAGTTTACAAAACTCTCAAAGCTCTCTAATACCCTCTAAAAGTCTCTAAAGTTGCAAAATGAAAAGAAAACACGAGCTTAGGTCTTTTGATAGCAATCCAGTTCAAAAAAAGTTCGGTCTTGTTCGACATGCCCATAGGGTAGCCGAAAGTTCTTTGACCCAGTTAGCTTTGGCGTCGTCCAGACTCTTTTTCAGAAGATTGACTATCGTCTTGTTGGTGGATCCGGCTTGCCCGTTGGATTGTCGATGTCTCGGAGTTGCAAAACTTAGATTTATGCCGCAATCTTCGCAAAACTTCTTGAAGTTTTTGCTTGTGAATTGCGGACCATTGTCTGTAACTATCTCTTGAGGCGTTCTAAATCGTGTTACCACGTTCTTCTAGAGGAACCTCTTGATTTGGACATCCGTAATCTTGCTCAAGTCTTCTGCCTCCACCCACTTAGAGAAGTAGTTTGTAACTACCAGAAGGTACTCCAGCTGTCTGGGAGTTGTCGGGAATTTTCCTACAATGTTCATTCCCCACTTCATGAATGGCCATGGAGAACTTACGAATTTGAGGCTTTCCAGGGGTAGCTTGGATACTTGCACATGCTTTTATCATAGTACTTAACCATCTGGAGGGCGTTATGAGCTATTGTAAGCCAATAGTAACCTGCCCTCTTGGTTCTTAGTACCAAGCTTCTTCCACTAGAGTGAGACCCGCAAACGCCTTCATGTAATTCCTTGAGGACTAGATCTACATCTTCTGGCTTTACGCATTTGAGGTATGGGCCCAAGAACAACCTTCTATAGAGTTTTCCGTGAATCAGGCAATAGCGGGATGCTTGCCTTTTGATCTTACGACATTCACTCCTTATACTGGGCAGGACAGCATCCATTAGGTAGGAAGTAATGGGCGTCATCCAGGTTTCCTATTCTTCAATGTTGGAGATTTGAGACCCTTCGGCATCCTCGTCAGTAGCCGACCATTGGAGAACCAGCAAAGGTACGCAAGTTGGCTCCGCAGCTTTTAGGCCCGAGGCTAGGTTGGCCAAGGCCTCCGCATGCGAATTTTGTTCCCTCGGGATCTATGTGAGTTTGCATGGTTTAAACAAATCGATGAGCCTCTTGGCTATGGCCAGGTACTTGATCATGCTAGCATCTTTTGCTTGGTAGTTACCTTGCTTCTGGCTTACGATTGATTCAGAATCACTGTAAACTTGTAGGTTTTCTATTCCCAAGTTTTTTGCCAAGTTGAGTCCTGCAATTAAAGCTTCATATTAGGATCATCGAAGGCGTTGGTGAAGATTATATTTGTCGAGCTTCCATTGTCGATAAAGATGAAACTCATTAGGAAGTTTGATAGCTCAGATTTTTGCCCGAGATAACACTGCAAGCGCACTAATGTACGTTGTAGTGGTTAGGGATCGAATCCACAGAGAGCAAAGGTAGCATGAAAAAATATCAGATCACACAGCGGGCTAAGGCTAAAAAGATTTCTTTAGAGATGATATAAATATCAAAATAAAGAAAGCAAAGAAAGGAGACACACCACGATGGGGTTGTAAATCAATCAAAGAAGTGTTGTGCATCGGGTATTCTCAGGGAAACGATTCATTGTTGATACAAGTTATAGACTAGGGAACAAGTTATGCACCATCTTGCACTCAAATTCTAATCTAGAACTAATCTACTTCCGTAGTATTATCTCCCTATGTATTAGAAAACTCGAGACTAACTTCCGTTGACCCTCGATTTCTTATCTTGCATTACTAACAGATTCGATACGTTCACAATTCACTTAAACATCAACTTCCATTGGCTTAATAAGAATTGCTCATCTAAGATTCTTTCAGGCATTTAAACAAACACTTTCCAAGCGTTAAATTACCGAAGAACTGACACTAAGTGATCAGTTTAGTTTCATGCATTACGATCAATCATAGATTAAGATCCATTAGATTAAATACCTAATCATGCGATTCTATATCAACAAATCATGAATCCCTATGTGAGAATCCCTAAACCCAACGAACATACTACTCACTCATGGCAATTGCATAAACACAGATCAATTTCAAGAGATACATGATTGTATTAAGAAAAAACAAGAGTAAAAAGGGTTCCAGAAACTTCTTGAATCGAAGAAAAAAGAAGCTTCTTCTCCCTAGGTTACAAATCTCTCAAAGCTCTCTAATACCCTCTAAAAGTCTCTAAAAGTGCATAATGAAAAGGAAAACACGAGCTTAAGTTCGGTCTGGTTCTTCGTAAAATTGGTGCGCAAATCGGGACAGGGATCTGTCGATCCGGGGACAAGGATTTGTCGATCCTTATCCAAATTTCTGGGTATTTTCCAGCTTTTCACGAACACTTCCTTCAACGGTTGAAATCCATCCAAAATGCATTCTTTTCGCACATTCAAGCTTAAATCTTGTAAAAATAACAAAGAACACAAATCTGCACTAAAACAATCCGAATACATACTAAAAACAATAAATCTCGTGTAAAAACCTTAGTAAAAATCACTAAAATACTGACACATCAAATCTCCCACACTTGAATCTTTTCTTCTCCTCAAGTAAAGGAAATGAAGACTAAGCTTGCGGGAAAAGAAACTCAAAAATGAAATGAACTTCATGCTTTAAGAAAATTTTACTCTGCGCTACTTTCGCTAACCATAAAGACTCAAAACATTTAGAACATTCTCCCCAAAAATCGCTGCATAACCTCCGAAGCCCATCCATACTCTAAAATCTGGACCTGCAAACTCAGCTTCCATGTTAATAACTCTCTACATTCAATTAAGAAGGACGTGAAACTTTTCACAAAAGAACTCATAATCAGGAAATCAGGCTAGGTATTCAAGGCTTTTTAGTGATGAGGCTTGAGTGTTTCGGGTATCAAAAGATGTGTCAAGATGCAAGACATTATGCAAAATCGCAGCAGAGAAAGAGTATATTGATATTCATGTCCCCTAACTACCCAAGTACAAACCACCAATCAGAAAATAAACCAAATATGTGCATTCTTCAGGGTGAATCTAATCAACATAATAATATGCAAATGCTAATTTCTAAACAAGATATTCAGAAATTAAAATTAATTTTCGTTTTTTTTTTCAGAAGGAAAATTTGGTTTGAATTAGCATGTCAATGACGTTTTTAAATGGTAAAACACCCATACATCATGAAGAAATGCAACATATCCATCTAAACCACCTAAATACCCAACACCAAGAAATCAGACACTCAGGATCGTGTCTAAACCACCAAAAATGCACAATCCTACCTAAGCAATTAGAAGGATCATGTCTACCCTATTCTCTCCATTGTTTTACACATGTGTGCACATAAGATGAAGAAGAGATGCATGGAGAATCAAGGAGATAAGGTAAGGGTATGGTGCCAGACTAAAGATGAGTCTGGTCACTCAGGATTACCGAAAACGATGGTAGAAAAATGGGGATGTAATCCTTAATGATGGGGGTTTAATTCTTGATTTTAAGTTCCTAGATCAAAGCATTTAAAGTTCATTAGTAAGCCAAATAAGATAGAGTTAAAAACATTTCAGACAAAAGTGTGAGTTCTATAGATTTCTAGTGGGAAGTTTGGTCATGAGTTATTCTAGATTGCCTGCGCTAAAAGTCCAAATGAAATGGTTAATGAAAATATAAATAAAGTGCAATGCGCAAAAATAATAGTTTAAAATCATCATGAAACATAAATAAATCCAAAACTGACTCGATAAAATACATAAAAATGACTCAAACAACATTAAAAGAAAAAGAAAAATATCAGTAACCTCCCCTACACTTATCTCACACCGTCACGGTGTGAAATAAATCTAAGGAAGGGGTAAGTAGCAAATAAAAATAAATATAAAATCAAGATCAAAAGAAAAAGGAAAAAGTAAACTTACCTGAAAATGTGTGATATAGCCTCGTAATTAGATAGGGATCGACCCATCCCTGTCCGTCTGTCTAGTGATCTTTTTTCTGCAGTTCAAGGGCTAGAAACACTGAAATGTAAAAGGCACCAAAAACCAAAGCACAAAAGTGGAAAACACTACAAAACTAACTAAAAAGAAAAAGAAAACTACCTAGTGGGTTGCCTCCAACTCAGCGCTTGTTTAGAGTCACGAGCCTGACTATAGTGGCGATGGATCAGTCTGAAAGGGCCTTGGAACTCACCCCGAAGCAAGCTACACCAGCAAAAATCTTCAGCTCAAGGATGTTGTTCATTGCCTTCTTCATAGCAGCTGCTCCTTTCTCTTTATATTATGGTGTAATGATGGCCCTGACCTTGGAGAAAGGTCTGAATCTGCCTTTGCGCTTCACTTTGTACTCAATAGCACTTCCATCGCATCCAAGAGGAATCAATGTCAACTCTGAACTCTCTTCAGTAATTTCAGTATTGTGCTCTTTCTGGTTCACCTTCTTCTTGCTCTTGAGCTTTCTAATTGTAGAATGAACGTCTCCATCTAGGACTTCTTTGACGTCATTCTTTTCAGCTATCTCCACTGTATCTTTACTCAATGAACCATTGTTTTCGTCAATCCGTGACAAGGATATCTGAAAAGATTCCTCAGTGTAAGGTTCCTCCACAGCCTCCTCAATCACCTCAGTCAATGTGTCAACCCAAAATGTTTGCCCATCTATGGTTGGCTTCTTGGTTGACTTCTCGACATTGAAACGCACATTTAGCTTACCCAATTGCAGATCAATCTAACCATTCTGAAGATCAATCATCGCTCTAGCAGTAGATAAGAATGATCTACCCAAGATGATAGGATCCTTGGGTTCTTCGTCAAGCTCTAAGACTACGAAATCAGTGTATACATAGCCTTTCCCAACACCAACAGGAATGTTATCGAGAATATCTATGGGCTTCCGAATTGATCTATCAGCAAGTATCAAGGACATCTTCGTGGGCTTATAATTCACCATATTGAGCCTCTGCGAGACAGACAACGACATCAAATTAACTCCAGAGCCCAAGTCACACAGACATCTCTCGAAGGTAAGATACCCAATCCTGCAAAGCAAAACAAAAGGACCAGGATCTTAGCGTTTCTCCAGTGTGATATTCTGAAGAACTGCGCTACACTCCGCAGTAAGAACTAATACACCTTGTTCTAGGGTCATGCGATCTGAGAGAATCTCTTTCATGTACCTCTTAAGAGATTGTACCATCTTGACTGCCTCAACGAAAGGCAACCAGACATGTAATTTACCAACTAGATTTTTTTAGCTTCTCATACTCGTGTTCCTTGATCTTTTGATGGGTCTGGAAGGATACGGAGGATTGGGAACATAAGGCGGGGGTGGTACATACTCATCCTCAACCTCATGTGCCTTCGCTTCATCGAGAAAATTCGATACCTTCCCGTCAGGACAAAGATTGATCGATCCAGGGGCAAGGATCGATCGATCCTTGTCTCGTTTTCCAGATCGATCGATCGCTTCAGATGATCGATCAATTGCCAAATCTCGCAACTTTCTATGGGCTTCTGAGTCATGGATCGATCGATCCAGGGGTAGGGATTGACCGATCTATGCCCTAGACGATTTTTCAATCGTTTTTTCGCTACGAACTGTGATATCATTGCACTACTCCTTCAGATTATTCTCCGGTTTGGCTGGAATGAAACCTGGGGGAGTTCTGTTGGTCACAGAAGTCTGAGAAACTTGCGTTTCTAGCATCTTCATTCGAACAATCATAGCCTCAAACATCCCATTGAGGTCATTGTACATGCCATCGACTTTCTGATTGATCTCCGCAGCAGACTTAGTTTTATTTTCCAGCACTTGGTGAAGCATTTGTTTCATATCACTATCTTCAGAAGACGCAGAAGCTTGTCCTTGGTTCTGATTCTGATACCCCGACTGATAGTTGTTCTTGAATCGTCCTGAACCAAATTGCTTCTGCTGATAGTCACTGTTTCTGAAGCCACTGTTTTGATTTTTGTTTTGAAAACCAAAGTTGAAGAAACTCTGATTTTCATTGTATGCCTTGTTCTGGAACTGATTATGTTGGTTGAAACCTTTGTTACCAAAGTTTCCTTGACCTCCAATGTAATTCACACCTGCTTGTCCACCATTAAGCTCCTCAGACATGAATTCCTCATAAATCTGTCCCATCTTCTGCTCTTGAAGCACATGTGCTTTGTTATGCTCACTAACAAAGTTCACTCCCTGCTGATATCTCCTCATTAGCTCATCGAGCTTTGACTGCTGATCATAAATTCTCTTCGCATCTGATGACACAACTCCCCTACCATGATCATAGTCTGATCTGGGATTGGGTTGACTATTAGCCATGTTATTCACCAGCATGTAAGCTTCCTCCACAGTGTTGGTCATGAAATCACCATTGCTCGCAGTGTCCATAGCATTCTAATACTTCTCCTCAACCCCATTGTAGAAAATGTTGAGGAAATTCCAATCTGAGAACCCATGATGAGGACAATCATTGAGGTATTATCTGAATCTTTCCCAAGCTGCATGAAAGCTCTCAACACCCAATTGGGAAAACCTGCAATCTTGTTTTGCAGAGACATAGACCTTGATTTCGTGAAGAAATGCCCAAGGAAAGCAGCCTTAATCTCGTTCCATGTCCTCAAAGTGTCAGGCTTTAGGCCATTGTACCATCTTGTAGCCTTGTCATTTAGAGAGAAAGTGAATAACCAACATTTCAGAGCTTCAGCAGGCACTCTGTTGTGTTGGATAGTGTTGCAGATGGATTCAAACCTATCCAGATGTTGGTTTGGGTTCTGTGATGGCAACCCATGAAATTGATTATGTTGCACCAAGTTAATGAGACCTGTCTTGATCTCAAAGTCTCTCCTCTCAATGGGAGGCGGACCAATCCCAAAACGATTCGCATAGAAAGCCTCCAGAGTGTCATTTTGAGCCAAAGTCATCCTCTGTCGAGGTTTATTTGCGCCTTGTTGCCCTAAGCTGCAACATTATGCTGGCTAGCTTGCTGAGCACCAGCGTTAGCACCACCTCCCGCAGGTGGGATAGCTCCTGGAAGAGCTCCAGGAAAGAGAGGATTTTGATGAACTTGAATGGGTTCTCCCAAGTTGTCCCCCATGATTTGAACAAACTCAAATTCTTTAATAACATACAGAAACTTCTCTCTCTTCTTCTATCTCTCTAGATGTGAAGGTTTAGGTTCGAATTCAGCAAGATTTTCGATCCCTTGGCTTCTAGTATGAGGCATGTTCATGCACCTCAAAGCACAAAAACAAAGAAGAAAAAGAAGAGATTAAACAAACTAAAGAAAAATGCCTTAGGCACGCAATGATCCTAAGTTAAAAGACTCCCTATTGGTCCCCGGAAACAGCGCCAGAAAACTTGATAACTCAGGTTTTCACCCGAGATAACACTGCAAGCGCACAGATGTACCTTGTACAGGTTCGGGATCGAATCTACGGAGACCAAAGGTAGCACAAACAAATATCAGATCACACAGCAGACTAAGTCTAAAAAGATATCTTTAGAGATGATGCAAATATCGAAATAAAGAAAGCAAAGAAAGCAGACATGCAACGATGGGGTTGTAAATTAATCAAAGAAGTGTTGGGCATCGGGTATTCTCAGGGAAACGATTCGTTGTTGATTCAAATTATAGACTAGGGAACAAGTTATGCACCGTCTTGAACTCAAATTCTAATATAGAACTGATCTACTTCCGTAGTATCATCGCCTTATGTATTAGAAAACTCAAAACTAACTTTCGTTGACCCTCGACTTCTAATAATGGATTACTAACAATTTCCAGGCGTTAAATTATCTAAGAACAGAAACTAAGTGATCAGTTTAGTTTCATGCATTACGATCCATCATAGATGAAGATCCATTAGATTAAATCCCTAATCATGCGATTCTATATCAACAAATCATGAATCCCTATGTGAGAATCCCTAAACCCAGCGAACAGACTACTCACTCATAGAAATTGCAAAACCACAGATCAGTTTCAAGAGAGACATGACTGTAATAAGCAAAAATAAGAGTAAAAAGAGTTCTGAAAACTTCTCGAATCGAAGAACAAAGAAGCTTCTTCTCCCTAGGTTACAAATCTCTCAAAGCTCTCTAAAAATCTCAAAAAGTGCATAATGAAAAGGAAAACACGAGCTTAGGTTTTTTGATAGCAAACCTGTTCGAAATAAGTTTGGTCTGGTTCTTCGTAAAATCGATCCGCAACTCGGGACAGGGATCTGTCGATCCGGGGACAAGGATATGTTGATCCTTGTCCAAATTTATGGGTATTTTCATCTTTTCACGAACACTTCCTTCGACGCTTGGAATCCATTCAAAATACATTCTTTCGCATATTCAAGCTCGATTCCAGCAAAAATAACAAAGAACACAAATCCACGCCAAAAAATCAAAATACATACTAAAAACCATAAATCTCATGTAAAAACCTTAATAAAAACCACTAAAATACTGACACATCAAAGTTCGCCGCTTTTAATGATATCACTAGGGCGTCATGTTGTGGAGTTATCACTTCTTGTTCGGGAATGGTGGTGATGCATAGTATGCAAGGACAATCTTCGCGTTCTTTGCTTATTGTCGAGGCGTCTACTCCATGGTAGACCTTGGCAGCGCGGGTGCTTCTCTTGGCGGCAGAGATAGTCAGTCTTCTTACCTCTGATCCTTTAGTGATGAAGTTGATGGCATGGCCTTGGCAAATTAGGCCTTGGCCCCATGGGAATGTCATTCTTGGTCTGTTCGTGAATGAGCGCCCTTGCTTTGTCTAAGAGAAACTTTTGTAGGTATCCCTTCTTCAGCAATTCATTCACTTCAATCCTTAGCAATAAGCAATCCTCCATTAGGTGATCGTGGTCATAGTGAAAATTGTACCATTTGGATGCGTCACTCTTGTGCTGGGGGGCCCGCATATTCACTGGCCAGTTGATTTTTTCGGTCAAATTTCCCAGCTGGGTTACTATTTCAGCTGGGGATATCATCATGTTGGACATGTCAGGCCAGGTCTTGAGCACATACTTCTCGTGCTCCGCTTTTTCTAAGGGCTTCAGCCATCCTTTGGGGCAATCCTTGGCAGAGTATTCAGGTTCAGACTTAGCGTTAGATTTATAATCCCTGGTGGTCTTGGAGTTACCATGCGCTTTGGAATGATTTTTATGCGCCAGTTGGGCCTGATAGGCCGAGTCCTCTTCCCATTTAATTTGAGTCCAGGCTTTGGAGATTATGTCCTCCATAGTGTGGCAGGGGTATTTGGTAAGGTTGATATATTGCATTTTTATCAGTTTTTATTACGGTTTTTACTTAGAGGTTATAATTTTTGTTACGTACATTTGTCGTTTTTGGAGTTTTCTTTTGTTCTTTTCAGGTTTCTTAAACTTTTGGGTACATTTGAGGGAGATGAGAAGTTTCAACATGTTTCTGGAGATTTGTGATGAAGATTAGAAGAAGGAATCAACACACGAGAAGAAGATCTCTCGATCAGAGCTATGATTGCTTGATCAGAACAACGATCGATCAATCAGAACATTGATTGATCGATCAGTCAATTGTGGAGACTTACGATCGACCGATCACGATCGATCGATCACCTGCCCAATTCCAGATCCTAAATTTCTTTTTTGTCTGAATTATTTTCTTTTGGGCCCAAAAAGAAGAGAGAACCTTTTGTTATTAACCTAGAACGAAAATTAGGTGATTATTCTGTGATATCTCAGGTTTTAACCCTTAAATGACACTGCAAAGTGCACAGCAAATCGCAATAGTATTTCAGGGATCGAATCCACAAGGACCAAGATACACACTAGGATTCTTAGTTTCAGATCAAGCTAGAAGACAAAAGATGGTTGTTTGGTTGTTCGAATTTTGCAGAGTAAAGAAAGCGATATTAAAAACTATGTAAAATCAATGGGCGAAGGCGTCAGGCATTAGGGAATTCGCAGGAAATCAAATCATGAATGCAGGAAATTATCAGGGAATCAATTAAGCACCATTCTAGAACTCAAAACACAGTTATATATTTTTTCCACTCTCGTGGCTCCAATTACTATGTTTAACAACCTAATAAACTAACTCTCGTTGAATTCAGGAAGTCAAACATGCATTAAGTTCAGGTTTTGATTTGTTCACAAAGCACCTTAACATCAACTCTCGTTGGCTAAGAATACTTTGCTCACAAGGATTATTTTCAAGCAATCAAATCAACTCTCGTTGTATTCAATTAACGTAAGATCATGAACATGGTAGCTAATCAAGTTCATGCATTAAGAACAATCCAAGTGAAGAATTCTAAAGGAGATTCCCTATCATGCATTCCTAATCAATCAATCTCAACAATTTCTTTGAAACCCTAAAACCTAACAATGGAACTACTCATACATAATTGAATAACACAAAATATAGATGAATTCAAAGACATGATGAAATAAAAAAGATAAAAGGGGTTCAGAAAACTTCTCCAAAGGTTTCGGAGTCTGAGATTCGTCTCCCCAAAAGCATAAAAAGCAAAAGCTAAAAAGTCTAACAAAAATCAAGTCTAATAACCTAATTTTCGTCCTAAAGTATTTATATAGATTATGGGGGCTTTTCTGCAAATCTTGAAATTCTTGGGCAAAAAAGGAAATTCCCAAAACTGGACAGCATATGATTACAAAAATGACCATAACTTTTGCTCGCACCGTTGGATTGTCTTCAAACAACCTCCATATGAATGTTAGCTCACGTGGCTATCTTGTGTCAAAATTTCAGCTCGATCCAACGGTGGGAACTTTTCCACATAAGGCCAAGCGTCTGATCCATCAACAAAATTTTGTATCTTCCTAAGTTTATTTTTTTCCAAATTTCTTCATTTCTCTCCAAAGTACCCTAAAACCTGTAAAAACACCAAAGAACACCAAAAAACTCCAAAAAGTCTCAATAACAAACCAAAAACACCATTAGAAGTTAGTAAAAACCGAGATATATCAATTCCCCCAGACTTGAACCTTTGCTTGTCCTCAAGTAAAGACTAACAAAAACTCAAGCTAGTGGAAAGGTTTGAAAACGCGAGGACTCTAGAAACCTTAGCGAACCTTGTCTTGTAAAAACATTTCTNTCTCATCTGACCACATAAGTAAACAGAAGTATTAGACGTTCTCCCCTAGTTCCCCACAATAACTTCCCAAGCCTATCCATACTCTAAATCTCAAACCTGCAAACTCAACATTCCATCAGTCAACTCTTTAACATTCATTAAAACAGGGCATGAGTTTCTCATCAGAAATCAATGTCAAGAAAGGGCTCGGTATAAGGAGGGATGATTTTAGCGGTGGAGT
>OVAN01005125.1:0-24168 GCA_900406275.1 Anastatica hierochuntica | reverse complement strand
ATAACCTTCCAAAACATCTAAGACGGCTTGGCACTGAGCGTCATCTGCCTTGGAGAAGAACAGACTATCATCTGCAAAAAGAAGATGTGATATTGGGGGACTGTTATGAGCTATCTGGACCCCCGATACGACACCCTCTTGTTCCTTGCGTTTAATATTTGCAATTAACACTTTCGTACATATAATAAAAAGGTACGATGATAAAGGATCCCCTTGTCTTAGACCTCGTTGAGGGACTATGTTCCCCGTTGGACGACCATTAAAAAGAATTTTGTATGAGACCGTCCTTACATACCACATTATCCAAGATATCTAAATTTGTCCAAAACCAAGCTTCCGTAACACCGCCTCCAGGAATGGCCATTCTATCCTATCATAAGCTTTACTCATGTCAGTTTTAATAGCCATAAATTCATGCCGACACCTCCGATTGGTACGCAGTCCGTGGAACATTTCCTGTGCGATAAGGATATTATCTGTAATCAACCGTCTGGAGACAAAAGCCGATTGTGTTTCCGAAATGACACTTGGAAGAATTTTTTTGAGCCGCAGACAAAGTATCTTCGAAATAATTTTGTAAGCTACGTTACATAAACTGACTGGTCTCAATTATGTCATTCTCTTCGGGTGAGCCATCTTCGGTATGAGACATATGTTGGTTACATTCAACCGTGCATCAAACCGCCCCGTTTTAAAGAAATCTCTGATCATACAGAATAGGTCCGCCTTCAATGTTCCCCAAAAACGTTGGAAAAATAGAGCTGTCATCCCGTCGGGTCCATGTGCTTTTTCAGGATGCATAGCAAAAAGTGCTGTCCTAACCTCTGTTTCCGTGATATCCCTAATTAAATTTTGGTTCATGGATTCCGATATAACCAATTCGACATTGGCAAGGACCTGAGTGAAATCTCCCGTCATCGTGGGTTTGAACAAAGTATTAAAATACGCTGCCGCAATGTCTTCCATCCCTTCCGGAGATTCATCCCATGTCCCTTGTGAATCGAATAAACCCGTTATTCGATTCCTTGCTCTCCGCTGCTTAGTTGTAGCGTAGAAAAATTGTGTATTTCTATCACCCTCTTTTAACCACAAATTTCTACTTTTTTGTTTCCAAAACAACTCTTCATCCCGATAAGCTTCTTGAAGTTTTCTTTTGATATCCACAATAATGTCCGGAGGAACAGAGTCATCATTCTGGGCTTCCTCTAATTTGATTTTCAAAGATTCAAGCTTCTCTTTGCCTGATGGGACATTATTTTTCCTCCACCAGGAAATTGAATTCCGATAATTTTGAATCTTATCCACAAAAGCTGGGATCCTAAAATTCCTTGTACGATTCCAACCACCATCTATGGCCTCTGCTAAACCATCCTTCCCTATCCATCACTTATAGAAACGGAAATTCCTATAGTATCTTTCTGATTTATAATTGGCTTTTAACAGTATCGGCCGGTGATCAGACCCTATCCTGGCCAAATATTCCACCCTGGAATGGTTAAAAACATTATGCCATTCCTCATTTCCAACAGCTCTATCCAACTTACACCGGACATTTTGTTTATTTCGTGTCCCTTTCCACGAGAATTTATCTCTTGCGCACGGAAATTCTGACATTCCACAATGGCTTAACATATGATTAAAAGGAACGAAAGAAACCGCATGCCGCATTTTACCCCCCTTTTTTTCATGGTTTCCAATTAGCTCATTTAGATCACCAATAATTAACCACGCGTTTGATCTATTTGTCCCTATCTCCATGAGTTTATCCCAAACAATGCTCCTATTTGCCGCAACCGGGTCACCGTAAACAAAATATATTGAAACTTGAAATCCATATAACGAGGCATTGACGTCGACAATGCGATTAGAAGAAAACAAAACATCAAGTTTTATTTCATTATTATATAAAAGAGCTAAACCACCACTGAGACCAACCGGTTCTACAGTGTACAAATTATGAAAACCAAATTCAACTTGAAACTTTTTTAAATAAAAAGAAGACTGTTTAGTTTCTGATAAAAATACAATATCAGACCTAAATTTATTCCGGAGGTCTCTTAAAGTGTCAGGTGTCAAATCCCCTCCGAGACCCTGACAATTCCAGCTTAAGATCTTCATGGGTGAGCCGGTGGTTTTGAGGACTCCACCATTCCTTTCTTAGATGTCTTAGGAAGTACCGTGCCTTTCGTACCTCCCGTAGTCACTCCACCCCGAATCCTATTTCCTGCAACGCGAGAAACCAAAAGTTTAGAGCCCGTTGATACCTTAGGCATTCCACCCTTAATATCCACACATTTTTTTGGTGAAGCCCTTAACATTAAATTCATCTTCCTCATATTCATCCCTTTCAATTTCCCTGGACTTTTGCTGCCCTTATAAAGAGCTGACCGTGTAATACCCAAACTAATATCCTTTAAATCTGATACAATACCGTCAACAGTTACTTGTGGAGAGGGTAAAGTAGCTAACATACCTTCAGCGTCAGCCAATGCTGTTGCCTCAATACCAGCAGGAACAAGCGTAGCATCACTGTCAATCTCAGTATCGAGAGGCTCACTTTCCTTCTCTGAAGACCATACCTCATCATCCAGCCTCTGGTCAATCCCGTCTAAACCATCATCCGCAACAGGAACCTCCATGTCAAACTCATTGTCCTCCAAAGGATCCTCAGCATCCAATTCCCCTTCTTCCATGAGAAGATCATCATCATCATTGACATCATCCAAAGCAGCAGCAGGGATGAGCCGTGGTTCCTCGTTAACCGTCGTAGCTACATCCTTACCGGTATCAGCATTGGACAATCTTGCAGGTTGCCGCTGATCTTATCTCCTCTCCTCTTGACGAGGCTCCGACCTTCCATAGTACAGTGGCTTCGGCCACGGTTGCCTGCGTCGCTGTCCCGAGAATGAACTGCCCTCCTTTCCTCTAGCATCCTTATTCCCATACCGAGAGCTGCTTCCTTTGGACCCTTTAGACCGAGTCAATCTAATTCTTCCACTATTAGCATCATTCCTTGACACCACTTCAGCATAAGACATAGAATCTTGTCTTTTTCCCTGGCCACCAAGATGAGTTGGATCCAAGTTCTCACTCAAGTCCCAGTCCAACGCGCGTTTCACTGGTAACTTCCGTTGTCCCGCCAGTTTTGTACCTGGCCAGTGGGTATTCGAATCAGAGTGTGCCACTAAACCTTGGTCAACCTGGTGACGATTCTCAACCAACTCCGGACACACTGTTATATCATGAGTAAGTCTATTACAATGCTTACAAAACCCAATAAGCTTGTCATACTTGAGACTCACCGTAACCTCCTCACCATGCTCAAAAGGGACCACCATTTGAAAGGCAATAGGTTTAAACCCATCCACCATGACCAAGACACTACCAGATTCTGCATCATACTCTTTAACATCACCAAGAGCCTTACCTACAGCTCGGATTGGTGCTTCATCCCATAGGTGCATTGGGATATCATCCACTTTGACCCAAAAAGACATGGCCGAAGGATATGTGGCCTTCACCACCGGCTCCCAGCGGACTATGGAGACCATCCATCCATCAAAGTGGTATGGGCCATAGCTCAAGACATCCAATAAATCCCTCTCATTCAAAAAGGTAAACTGAAACTTCTCATTGCCTAATTCTCCTCCTTCTACCTTCCCTTCCAGCCTCCAAATCTTGGGAAGATTAGCCATTAGACTCTCCATCTGTTGCTTAGCCGGATTCATGAGCCTGCCAATGAGAGTGAGAGAAAACTGCTTCACTTTCTTGGCTATAGCATCTGCCGATATCCGTACTGCTTCAGTACGTACCACTGGCTTTCCAAAAGTAACACCAAGTTGAGCCATCGTAACTACCCCCAGAGAATGAGAATGAGATCGTAAACCAGAGAAGACACAAGAATCTTGGCGAGAGAGATACCAGTTCTGTGAGTTCCTGACACGAAAAACCAGTTGCAAAAGCTTATGTAGGAGATACTGGAAGCCTGCAATTGACTGTGAATATATACTACTAACAAAATCCTCACAGAGAATCAGAAGGGGTCAACTCCAATTAAAACCAAATCGCCAATCAGAATCGTGGGAGATATGATTGGAGACAGAACAGAGAACCTCCGAATCATTTTGGATCCATCGACTCAATCATGTGGAAACACTTTCCTTTTACGGAGAGATTTGAGAATATCGCAGCTCCCAGAGAATCGCCAGTGCCATCGCCAAGTACTGGAACTTTCCCCATGTACACAAATCGTAATCGCAGTTCCAGATCGAAACCCAAATCGCTGCCAGTAAATTTGAATCCTTGGCGCTCCCCTGGACCAGAGAATAAATCTCTTCCTGGGTCATCTCTTTCTTATCACCAAGGATTACTTCCCCCCGATGGACTCTCAATCCACATAAAACACACCACAGACCACCGAGAATACCATTAGCCACCGTAGCCCAATGAACTTCTGTCGGCGGCAACATCCGTCGTCACCGTCGTAGATCTTAGATCAGCAAGGGCTGATCATAAATCGCCTTGCAATCGTCTTTCAACACCCTAAATGTTAAATCTTTTTACATCCACTATACTTCATCTATAATCCGAAATATTTTTAAAATCTAAAAGCCGAATAATCCGACACAAATTAAATAATCGAATACTCACTTTTTATTATTACCAAATTTAAAAAGTGAATATAACCCCGCACACAATGCGCGTTAGAATCTAGTGTGGTATTAAAGCAAACACAAAATGATAGTTAACGATTTTCTTCTTAATTACCATAATTCACATTTGTGATCTTTTTCAAGTTTTGATTTTTCATTCGATAGCAAACTAATTAATATGTACCTGAAGTTGGGTAAACCCGTTTCGCTACTATCAAATTTTGTATTGTGTTTAAATTTTTTTTTTTAAAAAATTATAGGTTTGAACTTTTGATTTATTTTTATTTTAAATTTGTTAGAATTTTTTAAGTTTTGGGTTAAAAAAACAGACAAAAATATAACAAAATTTCAAATTCGATTAGGGTTGAACTCAATTTGTATAGAATAGGTAAGATAATTAATCAAATACATTTCTACCTAAGTAAAAATTATTAGATTTTTCGGTTTAAGCAAAATCTTTCAGGTTTTATTCAGCATGAGAATTTATGTATTATTCAGATTATTAAGAAAATTAGTTTGGCTTCACATTAATAAATTTGGGTGATAGAAGAAAATAAAGTTTTATTAACATGAATTCATACTCGGTTTGATGTAGTAATTCATTTATCATTTCTATTGTTACAAAATTTTATTTTCTTCATGTTGATGAAATTTTTGGATCAAAAAAAATATTAGATATTTAACTGTTAATATTTTGATTGAAGATATATGTATATGTATATGTATATATATATATATATATATATATATATATATATATATATATATATACTAGGTGGTGGTCTGTGCACGAGCATGGTGATTTTTTAAAAAATTATTCCAAAAACACACATTTTGATACCATATTGGTTTGTCGAGGACATTGTAGCCTGGTGGTTGAGTATCCTGAGTCAATCCTTAGACACCAGGGTTCGACCCTCCTCCTCCACCACAGAGTGGAGAAAATATGTGGGGCTAGTGGACTATCAGATCGTTTTGTTGTGGTCCGTTTGTTGACAAAAAAATACCATATTGATTTTAAGTTAACTTGAAAAATACATTCTAATAGATATTCGGAAAATATGGTTTCATTTTTTAAAATAAAGAAATCCAAAACGAAAAGCAAACTATCCGGTGCAAACAGATTGTCGACGGTCCATTGTGAATCTCCCAATGCACCAAACCATCTTTGAGAAAAATAAACAAAACATTGCAAACTTAGTATATCCATTTTAATACCATCTCCTTGATACTCCTTATTCTATGTACTCCTTATTTAAGCTTCGACTTGGTTTGTAAAGAAACCCTGATAACTTCTCTTCATCACCTCTTTTTTTTTTAACACTGAAACTAGCCATCTTATTAATAAAAGCAAATTCTTTTGTAAATTACAAACATAATAGATCAGCCAATACATATTAAAAACTAGTTGTAGCCCTAGACACCTAGCATACGAGGATCCTTTGAACTTTGGTTGCCCACTTCCTCTAGCGCGACTCCCTCGCCCGGACCCACCACCGATCGGTGAGCCCGCGACTTCTGACTCAACTAACATCAGTCTTGTTGCTTACGTAGCTCAACTGATGTCGAATCGTTCAATGATGTCAGCGTCATCACACTCTCTGCTCTTCTGACGTCGACACGGCCGAGTGTGCCCTCCCGGCAGAACACACTCGTCTAAGGGGTATGCCTCCAAATTTCGGCGTACGTACCCCTTGCACCGGGGGAAGAGGCAACCGACCCGCTTGAACACAACATCGCCCACAATAGTCTTCGCGTCTACTGTGGAAACTACTCGACAGTCTAACATTTCACCAATCATCCTAGACACTATTTTCCTTTCGTGCAATTCCAGAACAATACCGGTTTATCCCTATTCCTTTTTAGGACCTAGGTGAAGACAGACACACTAACCTAGGCTCGGCTTAGCGACCCATTTCACGAGCTGCACTTAGGCATATATGTCATTTATGACTTAGCAATACATAATACAGTTAATTATTTGTGTCGAGGCTTATAGCTCGACACTGGAAGAAATTAAACCTAGGCTAGAGAAGTTAACCGAATAACGAATGGAAACGAAGGCGGGAACTCCTCACCTTGGCCTAATCGTCTGATAGCTGTCGTGGTTGACGACTTCTACTCCCATCGCCGGAACTTCTGCAGAACCCTCAGTAGCGTCCTGATTTCCTCGGCTTGACCCTTCGCCCACCTCCTTCTCACCTTAGCCACAATGATGAGACAACTCTAGAACTGCTGACTGACGATCCTCCTTCTGAGCTTTTACCCCATGATGACTCTCTGTCATCCTTCTTGTCCTTTGCTGATCCTCCTTCCGAAAAGGGACCTGGAATAGGAACCCGAATCAGCCCTTAGACGGGAACCTACTTAAAGAGGAAACTTACTATTTATGGAAACCTGCCATAAATAGAAGTGACCCAAAAAGGAATTACATCTAATAAGAAGGTTACTAAAAAGGGAAACCTGCCCTGAATAGAATCTTTCCTAAAAAGGAAACTTACCAAATATGGAAACCTGTCGTATTTGGAACCTTCTCGGGCCAGGGGTAAAACGGTAACTTTACTTACCAAAGGAAACAACGCTCTCGGGAACGTCTCTGGTCGTCTGCAACTCTCTGGAACCCTCAGACTCAAGCTCTTCCACTTCCTTTTGGACGCGGACAAATTCGCTGCACCAACTTCCGAGACATGGTTCTCCACTCATATGAACCCGAATCCGGTGTTTCTTTTACCGATGGATTCAAAAAGTCCCTACATCGATTTCGCAAAGATTCAGCTCCAAAAACAACTTTTAACCCAAGCAAAACCGAGATACACTCTGAGCAACGTTTTCTGGAAAACTGATAGATCTTCAACCGAACAAAAACGAAGCTACAACTCACAAACTAACCGTTCAATTGAAGATCCGAACGGTCAGATTAAAGCTCTGGACGTCCTCTGTCCACAGCCGCCGAGAATGCCCCGATCAAATGCCGCTTGCTCTCGGAATGTCTCTTCAAACACTGACTAGTTGCGATCGCGATCTGATTCCATAGTCCTTGGTAGAAAATTCATAACTTTTAGAATACTCAGTGAAATCACGCTCTACAAAATGGAAAAATGACGGTCTGCGAGTCCACTACCTTCTGTAACAATTTCGCGTCGATCAGAGATGGTTTCGTCGGCCGTTTCTTCATTCTCCCACGACATGTCCATCTGATTTCTGCAGAGACTGCACATGCTTCGTCTCCTTTCTTCATTTTCTCTCTTCTCTCGAAGTTGCTTTCACGAAAAACTCTCTTTCTCTCTTTTATAAGAGGTTGTCGACGGCTGGAAAGGTTGGGAGAGAAAAATAAGAAAAATATTTAGGTTTTTAGGATTTAAATAGAGACGGTTATGGCTTGGTTCGGTTTAAAACAAAGAAAAATTCGGTTTGGGTTAATTTCTGGTTTCTCTTCATTTGATCCGGGATTGGGAAAATTGGGAATTACACTTTTAATACCTATCACAAAGAAGATGAGTAAATTCTAAGAGAGGTACATCAACCAAAGCTATCTACTATCAGTCACATCAATAATATACGTCATGTTTTAGTTTCCAGTTTTGGGTTCGATTTAAGAAAGAAGCACAAAATCTTTAAAAACCTAAATCTAATAAGATCTAAAATAACCTGCAAATTATGTTGTTTTAAATTTAACCTGCAAGATGAAGTATTAATTTTTTTATCATCGTGAAGTAGCCAAAGATGAACATACAGTTAACAAATAAATCTCAATACCTTGAATTAGGCCTGATCTTCATTAAGGTGTAGAGAATCACAAAGCTTGAGCTGAAACCATTAACATGAAATAGATTTTTTTGAATTTGAGAATGATCAACTTTTAAAATTGTATTATAAGATAAACACGAGTTGATAATCTTTAAATAAGAAAATTAAAAAAGGACCATTATTTGAACTAAGATAAATACAAGGGAATTTTTTTTTCTTTTAGATTTTGATAAATTCCATAATTTCCAGTAGGGTTAGTATAGTCTTTTACAAAAGTTAAACCTTTTTAAAAAAAAAAAAATAATTGATAGCCAATCAAAGTGCAACACATAAGCAAAAACCTTTTTTTTTAAAAGAAAATACAAAATCAGCGAGATTCAGAATTGCGCCACTCACCAACAAATTCTGTGAACTTGCCACGTCAACAAGCGACTTCTCATATAATATATATATGTAATCATGCTATATATATAAGATGAATGTTATATACATATAATAGTTTATGTTATAATAAATATATATATTTAATTTTTCTTAACAAATTATTTTTGTTTAAAACATGAACAAAAATAAATTTGTGTCTAGTATGGACATATTTTCTTGAATCTGAAAAAAAACTTGCACAAAATATAATAAAAAAATTAATTAAAGAATGAAGATAACAAATTTTACTAAGGTTTTTTGGTTTTATCCGAAGAACACCCAAAAAATCTAAGAAAGGAGAAGCAGAAGATGATATAGAAGAATAACAAAGAGAATAAGAAAAGAATCCTAGAAGAAAAATCCTGAATCGAAGAAGGATCCTACATTGAAGAACCCTAAATCAAAGAAGGAAGACTTTACCAAGTTAACAATTCGATTTGTAAAACTTGGTAAAATTTTCTTCTGGGTTTTTGTAGTTATATTGTTTTCTGGGTTTTTACGAAGATCACAAAAAATTAAATCTAAGAAGGGAAAGCAGAAGATGAAATCAAAGAATAACAAAGAGAATAAGAAGAGAATCCTAGAAGAAAAACTTTAAATCGAAGAAGGCTCATATATCGAAGAACCCTAAATCAAAGAAAGAAAACTTTACCAAATTAACAATTCGATTTGTAAAACTTGGTAAAACTGTTTTATGGGTTTTGTAGTTATACTGTTTTCTTGGGTTTTTTTCCGAAGAACGCAAAAAAAAATCTAAGGAAGGTGAAGCAGAAGATGAAATCGAAGAATAACAAAGAGAGTAAGAAGAGAATCCTAGAAAAAAAACTCTAAATTGAAGAAGGATCCAACATCGAAGAATCCTAAATCAAAGGAAAAAAAAACTTTACCAAGTTAACAATTCGATTTGTAAAACTTGGTAAAACTGTCTTTTGAGTTTTGTAGTTATATTATTTTCTGGTTTCTTTTTCCGAAGAAAACGGAAAAAAATCTAAGAAAGAGAAGCAGAATATAAAATTGAAGAATAACAAAGAGAATAAGAAGAGAATCTTGGAAGAAAAAATTTAAATCGAAGAAGGGTCCTACATCGAATAACCCTTAAAGAAGGAAAACATTACCAAATTAACAAGAAGGAGAAGTAGAAGATGAAATCGAAGAATAACAAAGAGAATAAGAAGAGAATCTTAGAAGAAAAACTTTAAATCGAAGAAGGATCCTACATCGAAAAACCTTAAGTCAAAGAAGGAAACCTAAGAAGAAAATGATGAAGAAGAAAAATTATGAATCCAAGTGAAAGAACAAGATGTTTGTGTTGGAAGAAAAAAAAAAGAAGGAAAACATAGATCGATTTTAAGTTTTTTTTTATTTTATAATTTGTTTGACCCGATTAAATCAGATTCGGATGTGGATGATCCGAATAAAGGTTGGTTGAGCTGTAAATATATAAGTTTTCAGTTGGTTTTTATGTCTTTTAAGAAATTAAATAATTAATTTATAAAGTGAATTTAGATTGAGAAGTATATTAGCTCTTTTTTTGTTGAAGGATGAGTAAGCATTTGATTCCCGGGAAGGAGAAACGAGGAGAATGGAGTGGGAGGTGATGAGATCTGGAAAAGAGACCAGAAGACATCGTCTTCTCAAGTGGTTATCCTCGATGATTCCTCTCATTACATCGTCTTCCAGACTCTCCATTCGCTCTTGATTTCAAGTTACCTGAAGATCCCAATCTCGCACTTCAACGATACGACCAGTACATCAAGAAAAACGAAGCCTTGTTAAGGTTGATTCCATATTCGAACTCAACAAAGCTTGTTTTGGATGCTATAAAAGGGTCTTTTAAGGAATATGATGATGGATTTGATTGTGTGGTTAATAGTTGTGTTGCTCTGAAAGTCACACTGGATCCTGGAGATGATACATGAAGCGATTCAACTTGGAGTTGATTGGATAGGCAAAGCAAAAACAAATCCTAACAATTACTCATGGTTTAGTTTGCAGTTTCACATCGACGTCGCCTTGTCTTCGAGGTAGGCGACCTTGTTTGGGCATTTCTCACTAAAGATAGGATGCCGGCTCATGCGTATAACAAGCTTAAAGCAAAGAAGATTGGTCCTCTTGAGGTTCTTGAACGTATTAATGATAATGCCTACCGCCTGCAACTTCCAGCTCACATAAACGCTTCCGACGTGTTTAATGTTCGGTATCTTTCACGCTTTGTTCCACCTGATCTCGTGCCCGATTCGAGGTCGAATCTTTCTCACCCCGGGGGACCTGATGCAGCATCATGATACCTTCACCACCAAGCAACTGTTTTTCTATTTCGGCTTTTAGAAGATTTCCTTTTCTGTTTATGAAATCCTTTTGTTAGATTTCCTATTTTTAATAGAGTTAGATTATTTTAAACCGTCTCTAAGAACCTATATAAGGTGTTGTAAAGATGGCTTTAGGGGACAGCTTTTGAAAGATAATAAACTAGAGTTTTCTCTAAAGCCTTGCATTGATTCGATTCTGTCATCAATACGAGAGCCTTGTATCGAATTTGATTAAATTCTTCGATCCAAGAAGTCAGGTCTCTAAAGATTTAACTTAAATCTTTAGATTTGAGCTGAGTTACCGTTGATACGCTGCGCCAGGTTGGTATCAGAGCCAGGTTACATTNAATAATTTATGAATCTTTATAAACATCTAAATATCTTCAAAGCTATACCCTAAATCTCTAAATTGAACATTAATTGCAAAATACTAAACTCAAGCGTTGAAACGTAAACACTAGGTTGTGGACAGTACTTCTATACAATAACTTTCAGAAATTTTGTGATATAGAACATAGCAATTATATTATATTGTTTACTTATTATCAATTCATAAAAACTTTCTTAAATATTTATGAATCTTTCCTAAAATTACAAAAAGAGCTTGTAAATCACTAACAAAAATTTGTTTTACAAAATAAATGAAACAAAAAATCAACAAATACCAAAAAATTTGTGATATGGAGAACATAACCATCTATTTATTGAAAAATTGAACTCAAATCGTTTGTTCTGGGTAGCATGAAAAATGATATATAGACGAGCCTTTTGTTAGGAGAGGAGACAGGATTTTGTTTAACCCTAATTCTCTCACACCCAGATATCGAGGCGCCGCAGTGGTTTGGGTTTTCCGACGCCGGCGGCGCCTCTGTCCGTTGGCGTCGACTTCGTCTTCTCCGTTCTGCTTCTTACTCCCTCGAAACAGTCGCTCGTCCTCTCTCCTCTGAAGTCCAGTGGTCAGATCTGACCTTTCCACAATTCCTCTTCTCGTCGTCTGCTCGGACGGTGACTTTCCTCCCCTTGGAGAAGTTATATTCCTACAGATCCACCATTGTTGTGGTTGTTGGTGTCAGGATTAAACTGCCGGACCTGAACCTGCTTTGGTTACCGGTTCTTGCTCTGAAAGTCGCCACTCCAGATCGGACTTTCCGCATAGGCTCCTCCGGCGTGTGGGCTCTGACGTCCAAGTTGATAGCGAAGACTCTCTTAGCCCCACATGGTGCTTCTTCGTGTCAAATGAACGGTGAATCTCATCTCTCAAACGAGATCCGTCGATCTCCGGCGTGTGGGATTCTGTCATGTAGTCTCCTCTCTATACTCACTAGATCTGTGAATCTCAATGGGTTTCACCACCCTCGACATGGCTCTGCCGGAGGACAAAAACCCCGTGTGATGGCAAACTCTGCTAGCCTGTCTATTTCAGATCTAATGCCAGTCTAATCTCCAACCGCCGCAACTTCCTCTCTGGTGCCGTCACCTACCTGTGTATCATCGGAGAAAATGTTCTCGGACTCAGATCTGAGCAATTCATCTTTTGGGCCATGTTTATTGGGCCTCAAATACTCAAATCTCCCATCGGAAGCCATGGTGGAGGAAGCTAGAGCTTCTTGTGAAGATGGGCCAATTTTGGGCTTTGCTTGCTTATGTCCAGTAGTTGAGATTTCTGGTATAATCGTAATATCCTCCGTAATGGAGAAAATTGAGCCAAAATTAAAAAGTCTATCATTTGGATTTTATAAACAGGAGTCTAAATCCTGTAGTTTAGAGAATTCAATGAAAAACCTTTTAATTTCGTCTCAATTATTTACTGATAATATGGACTTGTTTTCCTCCAATATGGAGAAGCCCTATCTTGATTTGGGATTTTATCTAGCAGATCTAATAAATGAGAATTTTATTGGTGGTTTGTACTCATTTAAATCTCTAGCATATGTGGATGTGTTAGGTCTAGCAATCATGATCTATGCAAGAGCAATTATCAAAAGGCTTAAAGGCTATAACCGCCACAATCTCGCCGGTCATAGAGGTTTTTCTCTCGTCGGTATTTTTTACGCTGGATTTATACTCCGAAGCGATAATTGTTTCGTCAAAGGCCATAGATGCCATTTTTTGAACGTGAATGTTAATGGAATATTAACACCCCGATTGGAGAGACCTTCTACTAGAGATGTAGAGCTTAATTTTCTCAATCGTGAGATAGTTTCTATATCCTTCATGATGGAGTGTATTTTCTCGACAAGACTGTCAAAATTAATGACAACTATCCTTTCGGCCAATTACTTTTTCAAGAAAAATATCGTGCTACTCATCCGGTTAATTGTTCAAACCTCTGGAGCTATCAAGATAAAGAATAGAATGATGTTTCCTGCCCACCCCTCTCGTCTTTCGGAGACTTTTTCCCTCACCTTTGACATCGGTTCATGCTGGACTTTGTTTGGCAAAGAATCTGGTAGTCATGGGTTAAGGGCCGCGGGAGTTCTCTCTCGTCCTATTCGTGACCACCCTTTTCAGGGACTATCGGCGCAAGCATGGAATTTTAAAACCACGGAGATCATCGTGTCTCAACAGTGGCAATGGTGTGCTTATCGGTTGGAATGGAGCCTTCGAATATTCTCTTGCAGTTCTGTTGAAGTTTTTAACTTTCTAACCTTATCATTCTCGACGGATGTATTGCTTAGTTCCCGTGTTTTTCGATTTATCCGTAATTCGATAACACAGTTCTTTTCTTTTACCCTTGTAAGACCAGCACGTCTCTTTGGATTCTCTCTTGCGGAGAATCTTGTACCGCTTACTTAATGAAAAAGGGTTCCGGAGAAAAAAAAAGACGAGCCTTTTGTTTTTCATCTTCTTTATGTCCTTGTAGAAACAAACTACAAAAGAAGTTAATTCTTGTTTAGTACAAACACTTATATGAAACTTTCCTAAATAAATAATAATATGTCCAGTGGCTTTTCCCATGATAGATTATCGAGTTTGAATGCACGTAATGTTACTAACAACATAGATAAAAATAGTCATTGATGATTTCGGAAAATAATCCTAAACGTTTAGATAACGTTCCTACAAAGTCAGAAAAGTTTCCTAAATCGTTAATAACAGTTTTATTTCAAACTAAAAGTTTACTAATAAAAGTGTATCTTCTTCACTGACTTGTACGTAGTTATCATCCCGACCAAGAACAACATGAATGCATATAGTAATTAAGACTAGTTAGGTTCTTCAAGATAAAGGTTTTTGCTGAGCAGAAACGGGTAAATTTTGTTACTAAATATATACAACATTACTACCATCATGTAGAAAGAAGAAACTTTGAGTTAAAAGCCATGCAAGGATTCAAATAATCTATGAAGTATTAACTAAGGGACTGGTTTCTTTTCTAAGTCTGATGTTCTTAGGCTGAGTGATGGAATAAACTAGACGCATAACCTGAGAGTGAACCTCGCTCTAACACCTAAAATTCTTCCTAATATCAACATTACAAAGCTGCAATTGTGTCCAAAAGACGAGAACATTCGACAATGCGTCAGATGCAGAACTGGGAAATGATTGGAATCTTTAGAATGAAATTGGGTTTTACGTATTGTTAAGAAGATTCTTTGGGGCTATTTTAGTCACATCACCTAAAATCCCTCCATACACAATTCCGTAGCCACCTTCACAAAGCCTATTCGTCGCTGCTGCCGAAAAACTGAACTGTTTCGTTGGCACCTGCAGTTCCTCTACTCTCTCCACTCGACAGACAGTGTCTAAACACCACCCGATGCTCAATCGCTCAGACAAGCTGCATCGGATAGTGGTGGTTTAGCATCAGAACAATCTCCTTAGAAAGTGGCCGAGTAGCTATGGTGACGGACGCAAAATCCGATCGTGGCTTATGAATTTCTGGCAGGGCTTAGATAGAGAGAGAAACTCATGTCTCAGATGCAAGGTGAGTGACGCCGAGGAAGATGACTATTATTGGATGCTATTGATCTTGATCTTGTGTTATTATAGGAGCATTTTTGTCAAATGTGTTAATGAAAAATGTTAATTCAGTGGTAGTTTTGAGAATTGCCCTTAAATTTATATATGTTATGTCATTCCGTTACTGTGCAACCCATAATACTATTACCAAGTTACATTTATCCTATATATTAATTGACAAAACGGAGAGAGAAAATTACATTTAAAAATCTTACGTGATATCGCTCAATGAGTAATTTTAGAAACACATCAACAAAAATAACCAATCAAAATATTCTAATTTAATATTATATGCGTGGTGAAAATCTCAACAGTTTTAAATAATTTTTAAACATAGATCCATGTTATACAAAATTTAAATCCAATTAAATATATTATTAGATCTAATATTTGTGTCAAAAAAATTAATGGATATTTACGGATCCTAAAATAAATGAAATAATGAGACAACTATCGTACATTCAAATTCCAAAGTTAAGAGATCTTTTTTAACAAAATAAAAAGTAATCGCAAAATCTCCATTCGAATTTTCAAAGCCTAATATGATTTTTTTTTTTCACATCACATATATTCAGTATTCGGTATCATATTACATCGATTGTGAGAGTTTTTAAGAGTAATAAACTTACCGAATAAAATATATCTCACATATTCACCTAAAACATATTTTGTCATATTTTAGATATGTTTGGTACTGAAAAATCGAATAGTATTTATTGTTTTGGGTTAAAAAGATGGTTTGAATTGAGTTAGAACATAATAATTATCGTATTGTTTGAGTTTATTTACTTGGATAATTCTGGTAAAACCGAACCGTTTAGTGTTTTAATATTACATCGATTTTCAATTAAATTTTGAAAATTTGTAAGAACCTTAATTAATCCAACCCGAACAAGAAAATGACAAGTTTTTATATGAGCTCATACTAGCTCCACCCGAAACACCTGGATCTAAAAGAAACATAATTGACTTGAACCAAAAACACGAATGTTCCCCTCTATTTTTGTATTTAAAACTTGAATGTCAAGCTCAACTTTTATATATACATAATTGTATTAGAGACATTGATATTATAATAATACATGCTTTTTTTAAAAAAAACCTTTCAAAATGTTACCCATGTATTATGTATAGTTTATCATTCTACTAAAAAAAAACTATAGGTATTTAAATTTTCCAAGCAAATTTTATAATGGCCCGGGTCAAAGGCTAGTTATTGCTTTAAACAGTAATAACAAAAAGAAATAAATAATTTGCTTACGGCTTCTTGGTCTCATTACTGATTATATGCAAACCAAAGCTTACAGTGTTCCAAGTTTTTACTTGACATGGTCGATGAGCCAATCGAGCATGTCCTTGTGCGCCTCCTCTGCAGCTTCAACTTCTGATGGATCATTCGCGTTGTACCTAACAGTCCAACCGTGTGTTACTCTAGGGAATATTTTCACAAAACTCTTCACCTGAAACATCATTTTGCTTGCAGTTAGTCAGATTGCAGCAGATTTAAAAGATAAAATCTCTCAACTTGAAGATAATTCATTATCCAAAAGAAACTGTAAACAATAAGCTAAGCGGATGAGCGAAGCAAAGCACCTCCGGTTTAGTATCTAAAACATCTTCAAATTGCTTCACGAGTTCAGGAGGGGACACTTGATCGAATTCAGCTCCTAAAACAGAAATTGGAACCTTGACCCCTGGTTCAATCACACGGCCATCATAGGTTTGGACTAACTGAGAATCAATATCATTACAAAAGANGGGGGGGGGAGTAAAGAGTGTCTTATAAACAAACATATCGAAGATCTAATTACCCTTGATATCATCAACCGTAACACGAGAAGGATGTAACAAAACAACAGCTTCGATAAGCTCTTGCTTTGCCAATTCCACTGCAATTTTGGCTGTGTTCAAAACACGTGAGAAAACAAAAGAAAAAGAGTTTTTAGTCAGCCCCTACTCCTGAAAAGAATGAATGGAGAAAAGCTCAATTTTTTCCCCGGAAAACACGAGAAGCACAATATGCAGAATGTTTTTGAAAGAGATGGAAAGAAGAAAACAAAACTCACCACCCCAACAGAACCCTGCTGCTCCAACTGCAGTTATGCCTTTGTTCTTCAATGCCTCGACAACAGGCTTTGAGTCCTCAAAACCCTTATCCTACAAAATTAAATCCATGGATATTGGTTTTCAGATAGAACAAATGCAGAACTAGGATAAAGCACTGTCAAGACTATGCAATCATCAACAAAGAGTAAACTAAAGAACATTCAGACTACCCTGTAACAAACTCATTGATGTTTAGACGAAGTTTGACTTGGAACAAGGAAGATAAAACTAACTTGTCCATGATCTTTGATCCAGATAGGAAGAGGTCGGTCCTGATTCGCGGGATTATAGGGATCTCCATGGAAAAAGTCTGGAACAACAGCATAGAATCCAGCTTCTGCAACCTTATCAGCAAGTTTCCTGTCACAGAAACCAGAACGAGAAAACTTACTTTTAAGTGATAGAGAAAACGAAAAAGCTCAATGGGGAAGCAAAATTTTTTTTTTATTCTTGTACAAATACCATCATCAGTAGCATTGATCTAAAAACTAACTTCAAGTGACAAAATTCCCTGAAACACAATTCATAATTTCCTGCTAAAAATCTCAAGAATTTTGTTGATGTTTGTTTATTTACTGCAATCTAATATAGACTCTTCTTGTAAAACAAAAGAAAAAGGTACTCTTTTTTTTGCCCAAGACCAAAGATCAACAAAAAGACGGACACAAGTTAACAAACAGATTCGTTGTTACCTCAGATTCGGAGTTTCATATCCTGCAGACCCAACAAAAAAAAAAGTGTCTTTAGAAATCAAAACCAAATTGAGAAAGATTGATACTTTAGAAAGTGAAGAAAAAAGGAGTTAATACCGAAAACATGAGAGAGAAGAAGAACGGCAAGGTTTGAATGAGTAGGGGAAGCAGAGACGTAAGCGTCGAGACCGCCGAGTTTCACGACATGACCCGACCCGCTTTTTGGATCCACATTCGGCGGGTTATCGGTACACTGTTCGGACGACATTTCTTTCGCCGACCCGAAAACAACTAAACAAGAGAGGCTCCTCCCTCTTAAAACGTGCATTTGCCACCTAATCTTCCTTATCAATATCCCCACGTGTTTTAATAATTAAGATATTGAACTTTTTTTTGTCCATGTAAAATTTGTTTTGTCCATCTAATATTTTATTGAAAAGCTGTCAAATCTCGAACAATTTTTTTTTATGACTAATCTAGGGACGAGAGTCTACAAAAATAAATTCAAAAATAAATTCATGATAAACAAATCGTGCTTCTCGGGCCAGAGTATCAGCTAATGTATTCGCCGTACGTGGAATAAATGTCAAAGAGAAGCCCGGGAAGAAATCCTGAAGCATGTGATAATCTTGTAGGTGTGTATGAAAGGCTGACCATTCATCCGGTTGATTTATGATGTTTGTTAATTTCGCACAGTCCGTCTGGAAGGCCTGACAGACTATTCCTCGATTATGCAGCTCAGTCATCGCCCATAACAGAGCTTCTAACTCTGAATGCAGTGGTGACAAACTTCGACATTGGCCTTTAACCCCCAACAAGACTATCTCGTTGTCTGAATTCGTACAAGCCCATCCAAGCCCAGAGGTATGATCAGATTGTTTCCAGGATCCATCTACCCGACAAGTTAAGCCATCTGTAAAAATTGGTTCCCACAGTGATTGTTCCTCTTCAAGAGGCAAAATGACTTACGCTTCATGCCAAGCTATAGAATCCGTTTCCGCATTTTGGAGAATCTCATCCACATCTGATTGTACCCCTTGGAAATTTTTTTTATTTCGCGCTTTCCATATTAACCACAAAATCCATATGAATAATGCATAGCGATCCCTATCAGAATTCCTCATCGGGGTCCGCCAAAAAAGATAGTCCAAATTTGAGTAAATAGAATTTGACGGGAAAGCCTGCATCTGTTCCCGATTCTTAAAAGAATCCCAAACTTTCATAACCGAGGTACATTCAAAGAAAACATGATTAATTGTTTCCTCTGCGAATCCACAGTGTTTACAGGTGGTATCGCAATGTATGTCTCTGTGAACTAATTCTGTGGTCACCGCTATACTCCCTGTGATAAGTTGCCAAAGAAAATGTTGTATCTTCAGTGGACATTTAATCCGCCATGTGTATGCTATTAAAGCTTCCAGTCTAGGTCCCCAACCATTATTGTTAACTCGTGTTACCTCCCTAGAATTCAGGATCCTATATTTTCCGGATTTTGTGTGATGCCAAACTAGATCATCGTAAGTAATTGTGCGGCTAGGATGGATACCAGAAATTAGTTCTAAATCCTTCGGGTTAAATAAAGCCTCCTATAAAGGCAGATGCCAATCCCTCGTTGTTGGGTCTATCAGTTGGTAGACTTGTAAACTAGGGTACCAAAGACTCCCCCGACCTCTGGCTGGTCACGGATTAACATCTGGTAACCATGGATCGTGCCAAACGGAGGTATTAATTTCGGATCCTATTCTTACCCTTGCACCTTGCCTAAGAAATTCCTGAGTCGAATAAATGCTCTTCCAACTGAAGGAGGGTGAGTGCGGTTTCTTCGCATTTAAAGGATGATACTTCCTGAAAATAACGACCTCGTAATACCCGAGCAACCAGGGAATCAGAAAACTGAATTAGCCTCCACAACTGTTTAGCCAATAAGGCCGTGTTGAAATCCTCCAGAGACTTGAAGCCTAAACCTCCTTCCTCTTTTGGAATACATAATTTTTCCCATGCAATCCAATGGAGACCGCGGTTACATCCATTGGAACTCCACCAGAATTTAGAAATCGCACTGGTTAACTTTGTTGTTAACTCTTTGGGGAGTTTAAAACATGACATGACGTAATTGGGTAGCGCAAGAACAACTGATTTAATCAGAATCTCTTTGCCCCCTTATGATAGGTATTTGGAAGACCAACCATTAACCCGATCGCCCAACCGTTCTCGAACATAATTAAAAATTTGACTCTTGGACCCTCCCAAGCTTTCAGGAATCCCTAGGTATGTACCCATACCACCTTCTTTTGAGATGCCTAGATGATTCTTTATTGTATCCTTAGTAAGTTCTGGAACATAACCGAGGACTTCTCAAAGTTAATCACTTGTCCTGAGGCAGCTCCATAATCCCTTAGTACATCCAGGACTGCTTGGCACTGTGGTGCCTCTGCCTTACAGAAGAATAGGTTGTCATTAGCAAAGAGAAGATTTGATATTGCCGGACTATGTTTCGCTATCTTTACACCGCTAATCGCATTATCCAGTTCTTTCCTTTTTATATTTGCAATCAATACCTCTGTGCAGATAATAAAAAGATAGGGTGAGAGAGGATCGCCTTGACGTAATCCTCTCTGGGGGATAATATTACTCGTCGGTTGCCCATTAAATAAAATTTTGTATGATACCGAGCGAACACACCACATTAACCATGAAATCCACACCTGTCCAAAGCCCAATTTCCTCAAAACTGTCTCCAAGAAAGGCCATTCAATACGGTCATAAGCTTTACTCATGTCCGTCTTAATCGCCATAAACTCATGTCTACACTTCTAATTAGTCCGCATGCCTTGAAACATTTCCTGGGCAATCAAGATGTTATCCGTAATCAAACGTCCTGAAACAAATGCCGATTGTGTCTCCGAAATAGCACGGGGTAGAATCCTTTTAAGCCTTAGACATAAAACTTTCGAAATAATTTTATACCCCACATTACAAAGACTAATTAGTCTGTGTTCTGTCATTCTTTTCGGTTGTTCCGTTTTCGGAATGAGACAAATATTTGTCGCATTGAGACGAGCATCAAAACTTCCGGTCCTGAAAAAATCTCTGACTAACTTGACCAAATCATCCTTTAGGATTCCCCAATAGCGTTGAAAAAACAAGGCTGTCATCCCATCAGGACCAAGTGCCTTCTCAGGGTTCATGGCAAAAAGTGCAGACCTGACTTCTTTTTCCGTAATATCCCGAATTAAAATCTGGTTCATGTTGTCCGTAATTACCGGGTCAACATTCTCAAGAAACCTGGTTCAGGTTGTCTGTCCCAATATGTGTAAATAGTCCATTAAAATATTCAACCGCTATCTTTTCCATTCCTTCAGAAGATTCCTCCCAGGAATCTTGAGAGTCAAAAAGTCCTGATATCCGATTTCGGGCCCTTCTTTGCTTGGTTGAAGCATGGAAAAATTCTGTATTTCTGTCACCCTCCTCTAACCATAAGTTCATGCTCTTTTGTTTCCAATATATCTCCTCTTCTTTGTAAGCTTCTTGAAGCTTCCTTTTAATTTCTATGATAACATCCTGAGACACGGAGTCATCATTTTGAGCATCCTCCAATTTGCGCTTCAGAGAATCGATTTTCTCCTTTCCTGGTTGCACATTATTCTTTCGCCACCATGAAATCGAATTTCTACTGTTAGAAATTTTATCCACAAATCCTGGTATCCTAAAGTTCCTTGTGCGCTGCATTCCATGTTCAATAGCTTCGGCTAAACCCTCTTTTCCTATCCATCGCTTATCGAAGCGAAATTTTTTTGTAAAACTTGTCTGCCTTATAGTTTGACTTTAACAAAATCGGCCTATGATCTGAACCGATCCTTGCTAAATATTCCACCTTGGAATGATTAAAAACATTATGCCTTTCTTAATTACAACCTGCTCGGTCCAGCTTACATCGGACATTTTGCTTATTCTGCGTGCCTTTTCATGATAATTGGTCACCCGCACAAGGAAACTCCGTCATTCCACAATGCCTCAGCATATCGTTAAAAAGAACAAAAGATGTTGCAGAGCGCATATTTCCCCCTTTTCTCATGATTCCCGGTTAACTCATTTAAATCGCCAATTATCAACCATGGTTTAGATCTATTTGTTCCTATTTCCATTAATTTATCCCATACTAACCAGCGATTTGCAGCCACTGGATCACCGTATACAAACGAAATTGAGACTTTGAACCCGTAAACCAATGCATTAACATCAATTATGCGATTGCTCGAATAAAGAAGCTCTAATTTTATTTTATTATTATAAAAGATGGCAAGACCACCACTTAAACCCAACGGTTCCACCTTGTATAAATTATTGAAACCAAATTGCAACTGAAATATTTTTAAATAAATAGAAGATTGCTTAGACTCCGAAAGAAACACAATATCGGGTATGAACTTATTCCATAAATCCGTCAGCGTGTCGCCTGTCAGGTCACTTCCTAGACCTTGACAGTTCCAACTCATGATTTTCACAGGTATGCTGGTGGCTTCGAGAGAGCCACCATCCCTTTCATCAATATCTTTTGACTCACCAGGCCTCTTGTATCTTCCTTTGTGTGACCAATCTATTTTTTTGTTCCTTCACCAACATTGACCAGCCGATCCTCCACGTTCTTGACAACTACCATTGTCTTCTTCGCCAGTAACCTTTAAACCTTTGAACGCCATTCTCACCACTAGAGAATATAACCGAGAAAACCTTTGAACCGTAGAGAAACCGAACTTGTTAAGCCTTAAAGCAAACCAGTAACCTTCTGCAATTAAGCTTTCTTCCTCTAGCACTTGAAAGAGCAGTGGTAGTTTGAGCAAAAGAAACCAATAGCGGAATGAATATATACTAGCCTCGTGGTTCTCCATGAGTGCTAAAAGAATTTTGTGACAATTTCTTAGATACTGACACAATGAATCGAGAATCCAAAGATAGCTTTCCCACTCGCAGACCCATCTCCCTTGTTTCCACAAATGTGAATCGAAACAAATCAATCCTCCTCTTTCCATAAAGATGAACGACCGATCAAGGAGCGTACTATCGAAAGAGCTGAGTGATCTTCGTACCATTGACCATCGTTCCAACTCACGAGGCTCTCCAAAATCTGAGAGATCTCCTTGCCTAAAGACATCGATCCCTTGTTGATCCTTTGCAATCAAACAAAATGTGAGCAGGTAACGAGATCTCCAATCATTCCCCACTAAAGCCCTCCGCTGGCCAGATCTGGGATACGAATCTTCACCAGTGTATACCAGATCAAGCATAATAACATCCTCCCAGAAGCCCTCTAGAAAAGCCCTTAAAATCTCCCTTCCGATATGATCTGAATCTCCTCCATAAAGCCCCCGATTCTCGCGAGACCAAACCACAACACCTGAACCCCAAAACCCAAATCGCCTCCGTGATTCTACCCTCTGACCGCCGATGATCGGAGCCGAAAAAGCTCCACGGCTGCCGTTACGCCTGAGAAACGGTCGCAAGCCAAGTCGCACACAATATCACCAAGAACAACGTATCTCTTCAAACTCGAGATAAATAACAGCCCCGTAAAACCCCAATCTGCTACCAGAATCATCTAATCTCCACCACGAAACCCCCAACAAGCCTTCTTCTCACCACGAAGCAGATCGGAGACCAACAATCAACCACCACCATTGCCAAGCATCGTAGATAGCGAAGCCCAAACCCAAGTGAGAGATCCCTTCTTCGAAGCCAGCGAATCGCAGACATCGGAATCCCTAAGTCGAGATCGCCATTCTTGTCGCCACTTTCACCAAAAAACCAGAGGAAGCCTAACTCCTCTAACCACGAGAACCCCAACCAGCTCCCATCAACACCCAAATTGCAACGAGATCGAAATTCCCATTGAAATCGACTCATTGGAGCCTCAGATCCAAATCGCCATCGGAGTAATTCCCTTTCTTCCCCAATACCAACATCTGATCTCCACTTCCACCGATCTGTGCAAAAACCACCTTCAGCCTCATACCAAAGGTCATTCGGTGGTCTTAGATTCCTCTCGACACCCCCACTGGAGAGTAGTTGCGCCGCCCTACGCCTCCGATCTAAACTCATGCGTGAAACCCTAATCGCCGAATACATTCTCCCGAAGAATATTTTAGATTGTTCATTTTATTCTTTTATATAAATTATTTTCATTTAAATGTTATATCTATCTATCTTATTAAAAGGGAAGACATAGACCTTTTCATGTGTGATATTTTAAATTTTTTATTAAATGTATCTAATAAATTA
>OVAN01005124.1:0-23800 GCA_900406275.1 Anastatica hierochuntica | reverse complement strand
TCACTTGATCGTCTCTCGTTTCGTCTCGATTGGAATTCCCGTCAAACCTTCGTAATAACAATCGTGAGGATTCATCTTTTCCGTAAGATTTCGTATCAATCGTGTAAAACGATGACAGTTAACTTAAGCACTGGAAGAGTCTAAACTATACGATCAGTCCTACGAATGCACGAAACTATCATTGCAAAGCCATACGAAGAATGACTTCTCCGAAACGAATCGTAAAAGTCACTTAGCCGCGAAACGGCCCGAAAGGGCCCAAACCGCGATGATAAGTACACTTACGATTCTAGACGAGAATCGCCCCATTTTCAATGACGGTTGCGCTAGGGTTTTGAGATTAAAGTCAAATTCGGCAAGATAAGGACATATCTCGAAAAAGGATATATGCAAATCAAGGAAAAGGAATATTTCCACGAAAAGATATGCACGAATCGAAACGGAAAAGGAAATCGAGCCAGCCCACGAAGATCTATATAAAGGACGCGAAGGGAGAGATAAAAAAAAAGACTTTTGATCACAAGAACTTTTCGTCACCGTTAAACACTTAGAAAAACTAGTGTTCTTACTTTGTTTTCGTTAGCGAGCTGCGTCTCAACTAGGTTACGAGTCTGCGCTGTAGTTCTAGGTAATCGTCGCAAACAGTTCTTGCGGTCACGGCTTAACACTGGTTGCGCACGCTCCAATCACGAATTCGAATAAGATCCCTTAACTTTCTTTGTTATTTGTGTCTGTCGAATCGTTCTTCGCTTGCGTTTTTCATTTTACTTTTGATTCGTTCTCGTATTCATTCTGTATTCGTTCACGTTTATATATTCTTACGAATCTTATTACTTTACCACCGTTAAATGCATGTCAATTCGCAATATGTTTCATATTAATTCACTTTCGTTATTAACTTATTTCGTTTCGTAATCTGTTCATCTCTTAGTTTCGTATTTCTTATTTATTAACCCTTTTACTCACTACTTTATCTGTCTATCTTTGGCTACAGAGAGTTCGTGAACCACATAACATTGACAGTGAGAATTTCGGTTCCCACAGTATAAGACCCCCACCAATCCGAAACAAAAAATTTGAGATCATGTTAAGCTTGATCAATATGGTGAAAAACGCTAGATTCTTTGGTCTTTCCAGAAAGGTTGACCAGAACGGTGAAAATAAATGGAGTGCCGGAGGAAATCATCAAGTTGACTTTTTTCCATTCTCTTTAGGAGACACAACATTTCAATGGGAGAAACGAGTTGTGACCTATTTTATCACAACATGGGACGAGTGTAAGAGGAAATTCTTGGCTAAGTTCTTCTCGCCCCAAAGGACAGCAAAGATAATGAACGAGATCTCCACTTTTAAGCAAGGAGGAATGGAATCGCTTTTTGAAGCTTTGGAACGCTTCAACGGATATATAAGGAGTTGTCTTCACCACGATATCAAAAAGGGCAACTTTCTTCAAATTTTCCATAGAGGTATTTAAGAGAAGTACCAACTGGCTTTGAACACCGCCTCCATGGGAAGCTTTGCTAGTCTTTCCGCCGATCAAGGAGAGACGAACATAGACAACCTAGCCCAAAGTGACAATTGCAATGGGGATGACTATGATAGAACGACTGTATCTAAGGAGGACAAGATCAAGGAGCTAAGTGATAAAGCTTATAGGCTCATACAACAAACAAGAAGAAGTGTTCACTTTTCGGAAACCGAAGTCAAAGGAAAAGAGGTTGAGAATCAATAGGAAGTGAGCTACATACAAGGAGGGTAATACCAAAAACCCTTCAACCAAGGGTACAAGCCTTCCAACAACAACGTATCCTACCGAAGAACTAATGTGGAGAATCCACAAGATCAAGTCTATCCTTCAGAAACTAGCCAACAAGGGTACCAATACCAATCTAAGCAAGGCTACTACAAAAAGCCTCTACAACAAACCGGTCCTACCAAAGAAGAAGAAAATTTTAAGATATTTGCCTCGTTGCTCATTTTATCGAACCTGAAATCCATTTAATATGAAAGAAATAGTATAAGGGATATTACTCACTAGGAATTAGTGTGATGTCCAAAAAAAGAGTCTATCAAGAGTATACTAAGCCCCAAGATAAGAAATTAAATTTATTTATTGGTGAACCCAGCTTTGAAAATATGAGTCCTAAAGGGATATAGTGGTCCTGGTAGGTCGATCTACTTAAAGACTCAAAAGTATGTTGAATGTGAATCATGTAGGGTGTGGCTGCTCAAAACTGCTCAGTTCCATCTTATTCAATGTCTGAAACTAGAGATAAACTATCTAAATCTCAATCATCAGCTGGCTCAGCTCTCTCTTAGTGAGTACTCCTTAAAACTCCTAGTACAACGTGTCTCAGAACACGAACAACTCTGCTCATCATCCTCTCTAGTCGAACTCTTCTACTACTCTTTGTAGCTAGAGCAGCTCGAAGATCCTCCAAAGAATCTGCCGGTGGGATAGAATCTGAAGCAACAAAAGTCATACTCCTAGAAAGTAATCCTCCTACGTGTGCAGCAGCCTTGGTGAAATGCTTTGGCTCTATGATAGTCCCTCATGCCATGGATGGGGAAGTCTATAGATCGCCTGAAAATCTAAGAATGACAAGGGTCAAAAAGAGTGTGACCTTCCTGCAGAGATGGAATTGACGAGCAAGGTAGAAGGTAGCATGTTGGCTTTGTGTCATGGAGAGGCATGAACTGGTAGGCAAAACTCTCAGTACCTCGAATCCATCCCTCATGATAACGAGATCGAGCAAGTGTTGAGAGGTCTCAGCACTTAAGTATACTACTCTAGAAGTGAGGATACAAGTGATGATCTCTCCAAAATGAGAAACATAGTTGAGCTCTCTAGTCTCCTTAGCAGCCTTATGCTTTACATCTATCATCCTCCTAGCAATGAGAGCTCCATAGTTGACTCTCTAAGGACTAGCTACAAAATAAGAGAGATGTGGATGAAGAACTCATCCCTGAATATTGAACTCTACTCTGTCATGTTGATGATCCTATTATTTTTTTACCGTTTTTAATTGGATTTTTACTTGTTTCTATGTATGTTTTAATGCTTTTTCGACCTCTAGAGGTAGTTTTCTCTTATTTGTGATTTTAGGGACTAATCCGGTTAAATCATAAAAAGTAGGGAGAAATGTGCTAATTGGATCTCATTCATATCACCAAGCAACTTTCATTGATGATCAAGAAGACGCAGGCTCAAACACTTGAGTTTTGTATTTTTTTAATTTGGATAGATTTTCAGCATCAGAAAGATCAGCATGAACGAAGGTCTTCCCTTCATTGGAATGAGCTGGAACTCTGTCAGAAGTTCGCATTTTGAGTTAGCTTCCAAATGCAAGTAGTTTGAAGTCATTTGAAGTTGTGACTGAGCAGTTATAGCCGTTTAAGGGAAGACATGTCTTTCTATCTCGGAAAGGAAACAAGTGGAGCATGATTGAAGCTGTGATCGGGTGATGGAGATGCCACCACTAAAGAGTCCTAATTTTTGGCACACTCCCGTAATAGAGTCATTTCGTTGTCAAAGGATGATTTTATCTCATAACATTTTGTTCGCTTAACCGAATTTGAGTCCGTAAGAACCGACATAACCAAGGACGACCTAAGAAACCCTAGTTTTATAAATAAGTTGTTTTTACCCTTTAGAAAGAGAGAGCCACAAACTCATACAGAGAGTTACAAGCCGTCAAAAGCTTTTAGAAATTCTTTTCTTTATTCTTCAAGTTTTGAAGTGTTCTTTATAGAGATCCATTCCATACTTTATTATAAGAGAAGATTTATTTACTCTTGATCTATTTAATGATATTTTTCTCACTGGTTACTTGTTTTTTTTTGTGCTCCATATCTGAGTAGTTCATTAGTTAGGCTTGTAGGCTTCTCTAAAAGATCATGTCAGATGCTAGTTTTTGATCAGGGATTCATATAGTCTTTGTCTCGGCTGATCTTTATGCATGATTACTCTATTTGCGCATCTGGTAGTCTGTCCATAGGTAGATTTTCATTCCAAAATCTTGTTAAATCCTTTGAACTACATCTTTGATAAGCTGAGTTCGACGAGACTTTGAAAGTAGATCGCCTAGGCACAGTGAACTTATCGAAAATTGTGTCCATATAATGCATGCTAATTTACTTTAAGGCCATTTGAAAGTCTAGGTCCTTTGATATTTAGCATAGAATGAAGAACTTCGAAAGTGGAGAGGATCTAAATTAGTGTTTTCGAATTCTAGACGTTGCTTAATTCTAATCCCTAAAAAAATTGGTCTTCTCTATGATTTTTGATTCTCTGCGAATTTCCTATGTGTCTAACGCTTTCTCCCATTGATTTACATCCTTTTAATTATTTTACATTGTTGTCTTTTGCTTTTTAACTCACCAAACAACCTATTTATTTTCTTTTTAGGTTAAATTAATCCTGAAGTTCGTAGTGTAAGATCTTAGTCCTCGTGGGATCGATAACCTTAAGTACTGCAACTACATTGTTCACTTACAACAATAGTGTCTTTTTTGGGTGAAACTTGACACGACATCAAGCAACGTTACCTACAAACTTTTCTTTATTGATTTTATTCAAGAACGTTTTTATTTTCAGCTTTTACTTTCTTTTTGTTTTACTTTTCAGGTTTTATGCAAATGAGACCTTCTTTGGATGATCCAACTATAGCCAATCCTCCCATTGACATTATTGAACGTACCTTGAGAACACAAACGAGAGAAAGATTAGCTGCTATGGAAAATTCGAACCAGAATCCTCCTCACGGACAACCACATCTTGTGGACAATCAAACCGTTTTCATTGAACAAGGAGACATAGCTGCTGGCCATGGACTTCTTCCACCTCACGCCAACTTACCTATTGTTGTAGGACTTCAAGGAGTGCAAGGAAACCCACAAGAACCTCTTGTTGCTACCCCTGCTCCACAAAACCAACCAGGAAGAGGTAATGCACCTGTGTCGAGTGGATAACCCACAATAAATTCAAACTTTGAATTTAGTTGGATTACAGCAACTCCCGCAAATACTTCAAGCCTTGATTAACCAAGGTTTACCTCAGAATCTTCCCCCTCAAGGATGAGCTCATCAGAATCAGCCTCGCCATCCTCAAATAATTGGAGATTTCGATTCTTCTGATGCATTCTTCTTGGATAGAAATACAATTCGTCCTCCTCCACCTCAATGGATTCATTTTGAGACTAAATCTTAGATCACAGCCTTGGTGAATCAAAATCAATTCCGTAGATTGTCCAGAGAACATCCACTTGACCATATCAACACTTTTGAAGAGATATGCAGTACTACGCGTACAAATGAAGTTCAACCAAACTACTTTAAGTGTAAGATCTTTATATTCTAATTGATTGATAAGGCTCATAGATGGTTGAAGTCGCTGCCACCAAAATTCATCACCACTTGGGAGGAATACAAACGTGCATTTCTGAACCAATTCTACACTAAGCAGATATAAAGCTCCGTTCGAAGCAAAATCTAAGGCTTTCAACAAGGACCTACAAAATCCTTCTATGACGCATTAGAAAGGTTCAAGTAGTACAAAAGGTATTTCCCAAATCATGTTTTTTCTGAAGGATATCTATGGAACATCTTCTACAATTGTATCGACCATAAGTACAAGCTTTCTCTAGACACGGCCAACAATGGGAGCTTTATGACTAAATATGTGCCTGAAACCAAGCTTTTGATCGAGAACCTAGCTGTTAGTGTCGTCAATAGTGGTCCTATTTATGATAAAAATGTGTGTGGATCAATCAGTTCAACAGAAGCCGCACAAATTTAAGAACTAAAGACGATGATATATCAACTATTAAAAGATAGACGAGGAATTCATGTTGTTGAGACCATTGTATTTAGAAGATAGAACAGAGGAGAATGAGGAAGAAGTGAACTACATTGGTGGAAATTTTGGAAACAAGGGATACAACCAAGGATACCAAAATAACTCAAATATGTCCTACCAGAACACTAACATAGAGAACCCTCAAATCAGTACTATCCGCCTCAAAATGCCCAATAAGGAGCTTTCTATCAGCTTAAGCAACAACGTTTTAACAAAGGAATGTACCAAGTGACGCATCCATTCACTTATCCTCAAGCCATGCACCGAATTTACAAGAGAGCAAACTTGAGACAAATCCGATGTAAATCTCTCAAGATATGAAACAAAACCAAAAGGAGGTTAATGAGAGGGTGGAAAACGTCTACTATGAGCTTACAACGAATTATGAATCCATTGTTACTCATGTCCAGAAGCTTGAAGTTCAAATCACTCAACAAGTGAAACTGTCAAGAGACAAGAAAACCCGGCGAAATCCTTCTGCAAAGTCGCCAACTTAAAAGAAGCTAAGGAGGTCGTGTCTACTACTAAGACACCTCATCAAGACCTCAATTCTCAAGGGAAATCACCTCTGGATCATTTACCTAACGAATCTAACTGAGCTTACTAGAAGAGACTCAAGACGATTCCTTTAGAGAAGTTCGAATGCCCAGAAAAATTCATCATTCCTAGCTCAATATGGATTTTTTCCTGATGTTGTGCTTGAAGTAGGAGGATTTTTTATACCTACTGACTTTCAAGTCATTTTAACAAAAGGAGGGAAAACAAATCCACTGACCTTTGGCTCCTAATTCCTAGCTATTGCTGGAGCAATCTTTGATTTCCCAAACAAAAGAATTTGCTTAGTGAGAGTGAACAAGAAAGTGTATTACCCTGTTGTGAGCTACAACTCCAGAGCAAATAAAGTTATTTAGGAATACAAGAATGTTAGTCTAGACCCTAGAGATAGTTACGAAACACATCAAGTCTCAAAGAAAGAAGCTACATCCTTCAAAACGCCAATTTCTTCAAAACAGGTGCAAAAATGGATGTAAAGAGAGATTCTTTTGCCATCAAGATACAAACTGGCCCTTTCTTGGACGTGGATGAAGAGGAGGAAGAGGTCAACAAGTTTCCAACGTCATATCCTAATCCCCATTGTTCTTGATTTTAAGAACAATTAAATTTACAAGAAGAAGCTCGAAAATATTATTATTCCCGAAGGCAATTTTGATATATGAAGGTATTGGAGGCACGCTTGATGATCTAAAATCACTATCTACACCATCAATTCCAGAGACTTGAGAAGCTAAGAGAACTACAATTCCTTTAGTGGAAACCGATCATGCTTAAAAAGTGAAAGAAGTCGAGCTAAAGACTCAAAACAAGCGCTTTGTGGCAGGCAACTCACATGGTTTTAATTTTTATTTTTAATTTTCTAAGACTTATTTAGATGTCTAATAGTTAGTTTTTATTTTTGAAGGATTTTAGAAAAACAAGAAATATATATAAAAATTCGGACATCAAGAGCAAACCTGAAAGTTGCTGTGATTGGGTGATGACTGACAATATATAGGAGTGTGCCACAATATTGCAGTAGACTGAACGCCTCAAAGTCAGATTTTAATTTTGGCATGAAAGTCAATCCATATCGGCTAAACCATCTCCTGAACCATTCTAACCATTCATTCTATACAAGGGAAGGATGTTAGGGACCACCAATAAAATTCTTGGGACTAAGTGATGATATCATGAAGAACCAAGATGATAAGCTTGAGAAATATGATCATTCGATCATACTGAAGCACTAAGAGGTACCCTAGAGGATCTTAAACAGTACAAAAAGAGGTAAACAAACCCCAAACTTTGTTCTTTATTAACTAACACTATATGATAAGTGAGATGCCCGAGAGAAAATGACCTTGGAATGGTCAAAATCAAAAGTTACCCGGAAGATCAAGTTCCTTCACAAAAGGAACATGGAGATTTCCAATACCCACCAAGCAAATCAACTCAAACCATCGATGATGCCCAAAAAAGTGACAATTATTAACAAAACAGTCCTGTTAGAATTTTGATTTTTCAAAATTTAATTTTAAGTTGACACTACATCTTTGTCGCTTAGCCAATGAGCTTGGCCAAGCCAAAAGTGTGATTTTCAGAAAAAATCAGGTTTGCGTACTAAAAATTCAGCATGTAACTTTAAGATCCGAGAAACAATGACCAACTATCCAAACAAGTTCTTAATCCGGCAAAAAAGATGTTTCAAGAACTCAAGAACGTCTAAATGGTGGTATCTTCAATTCTTTCGGGAAAATCAACCGTCAAAAATGTTTAAAACATTTTGGTACCATAAAAGACATCCAAGTACATTATCCGACCAACTAGAATTCAAAATGACCGTTCGGAACGCGAAACAACCAAGGATAACACTATATGGTCGAGGACACGTCTCAACCGGCCACTGAAGACTCCAAGACCAGAGTCCGTCGTGCCGGGGCATGCGACCGATGTCCAGGGGTTTGTGCTTTAACTACGTGCTTCAGCTGAAGCCACGACTGGTCGACGTTGCTTTCTAGACTAGTGGGCCACAGGAACTCATGCGACCGGTCATAGGTTCATCTTGCTTCGTCCAACGTCTCCTGACCGGGTGGCTTGATTTCCATGGGCTGATTCGTTCCAATTTTTAATTTTTGTGTCCAAAACCAAATTTTTTACAAAAATAACCAATTTCCCTAAAATACTGTACAAATTTCGAAAATAGGAAAGGAAAAAAATAGTTTTGTTTTCACTTTAATAGTTTTGGATCTAAGACTCTTAAAACTTCATCTCTTTCTCTAACAAATTTCAGAATCCTAAAGAACAAAATCTCGAAACTCTAAGTTCTTTGTTCTTTTACTAAAGTTGAATTGATTTCCATTAAAGAATCTCATTCCTTTCATCTTTAAAGCATCAAGGTATGTTCTTAAACTCTCATAGTCTTAAAATTACAAGTTTTAGGATTTTATAAAGTTCTTAGATTTAGGCTTTTCTTTGCTTGATTCTTAGAGATTTCCTTTAGAAAAGCTTGTTGGGTTCATAGATTACACTTAGAACATGTTAAATAGCTTGCTTCCACTAGATTTTGAAATTTCAAATATCAAATTTTGGGAGCATAAAATCCCTAAGTTAGTATTTAAATTTGCTAAATTTGCTTGTTCTAAAGCCATTTCTTTATGCATAACTAGGATATGCTAGTTATTTTGCATCATTTGACCATAAAATTGAAAATTTAAGTGATGATTTTTAGCTTAGTGTATTGAATCTGAAAATACTTTGAATTTTTGAGAAAAAATGAGTTCTTGCTTGTTTGATGCTTTTGATTTATTTCTCATATCACTTAGATGTTTCTTTGCTATTACAAATTGCTTAATAACATACATGGATTCTCTTTGAATTTTTCAAGAGACTCATCATCTCTTTATGTTTTTGATTTTGTAGGATATTCAGCAATGGACAATGAGGAGATTGTGAGGAAATCAACAAGGATAGCTATCTGAAAGGAAAGAGCTCTAAAGATTCAAGAGCAGAAGAATCCTTCTAACTAAACCCGGAAAATCCAAGAAGTTGAAAACATCTACTAAGGAGAATTCAAAGAAGGTGAAAAAGAAGCATGGAAAGGAAATATCTAGTGAGAGTGAAACTACTTTGAGTGATGAATCGAATTAGAATGGAGAAGAGACACAAGGAAAAGAGATGGTTTTTGTTCTCGTTTCACAAATCATAAATGATGTGCCAAAGTCTCCACCACGAAAGAAGCAAAGAAAGTCAAGAGCTAAAGGACCTAATCCAACGGTTTTGGCACATTGATAACCAAGAAGAAGAGTTGTTGGACCAATGTTGAATCCAAGTTTCGATTATGGGGCAGCCCTTGCAACCATAAAGGTTCAAGCTCCATTCAACATTCACTTTCCAACACCCAAAGCTCTAGGATTGAAAAGAGATGTCACTTGGTTTTAGGAAGCTTTGAAGTTGAGAGCTTTTGTAAAGATTATTTCGCGATTTATGAGGAACTTACAAGCGAGACAAATGTCCAAAGGAAAAACGAGTTAAGGATCAAGACAAAGTTCTCACTTTCTCGGCTAAAGGTACTCCTTATTCTTTTACTATTGGTTAGTTATGTGAGATTTTTCACTTGGAATGTTTAGATGAAGCCAAGTTTAGCTCGGTTCATGCGGCTACACTGTTTGGGATCGATTTGCTCATGAAACGCCTAGGATCGGACATTCGAAGGAGGCCAAGATTGGACATCCAGCGGTTCAGTATGTGCATAAGCTCATTTCACATAGGATCTTTAGTAGGACCGAGCAAAGTTCAGCACTTAGGGATGAGTTCTTCTTCCTCATCTCTCCTTTTGTAGCTAGTCCTCAGAGAGCCAACTACGACGCTCTCATTGCAAGGAGGATGATAGATGTGAAGCACAAAGCTGCTTAGGAGAGTAGAGATCCCAACTATAGGTCCCATTTAGGAGAGATGATCACTGTTATCCTCAATTCTAGAGGAGTAGACTTGAGTGCTAAGCCACCTATGGGTTGCAGTGGATTATTGGATCTCTCAGTACTTACTAGATCTCGCTATCGTACGGGATAGATTCAGGGTACTGAGACCTTTTGTCTACTAGTTTGTGCCTCTTCACTACATAGAGCCAGCTTGCTACATTCTACCATGCTCGTCACTTCCATCTCTATAGGAAGGTTATAATCTTTTCGACCCTTTTCTAGAGTGCACCATCTTTGGCATGAGGAACTATCATAGAGGCAAGGCGTTTATCACCAAGGCTGCTGCACGAGTAGGAGGATCACTTCTTAAGAGCATGGTTGCTTCTAACTTTGTACCACAAACAAAGTCTTTAGAGGATCTTCGAGCTGCTTTAGCTACAGAGAGAAGTAAGAGAGTTTGACTGGAGAGGATGATGAACAGACTTGTTCGTTATTTTGAGACAAGATGTACCAAAAGTCTTCAGGAGTACTCGCAAAGAGAGAGTTGAGCCAGTTGACGATGGAGACTTAAGAATTTCTCTTTAGTTTCAGACTTTTGACAGGATGCAACTGAGACATTAGACACGACTCAGAGTGACTCCTAAGCCCACGCATTATACACTCCCACAAGATCCGGAAATTGTGAGCAGCCACACCCCGAATGATTCACATTCAGCAGACTTTTGAGTTTTTATTAGGTATCATTGTTCGAGACATTTTCTTTTTCATTTCATTTTTAATTTTTTTTTTTTATTGAGTCTGTTATTCCCTACTGTTGATTGCTTTTGCACCGAGACAGTGCAAGGTAAGTTCAGGGAGGATTTATCCGTTACTAATGACTTTTTCTTTTTTTTTCTTATGTACTTTTTATTTTTATTCAGTCAAAACATATTCGAATCTATGATCTTATGTTGCTAGAATTTTTTGTTTTGTGCTAACTTTCATGTTATTCCTACAATTGTTATTGACTGCAGATTTTACTGAACGAAAATCTATAAGTGGATCGATCAACCAGAACGACCATGTTCCATTAGGACTCGGATTTTCAAAGTTGCTTCCACCCATAAAATGAATTTAATTTCTCATCTTGGGGCTTGGTATACTCTCGATAGACTCCTCTTTAAAGTCTGACACTAATTCCTGGTGAATAATATCCCTTATACTATTTCTTCCATATAAAATGGATTTAAGGTTCGATGAAATGAGCAAAGGGGCAAATATCTTAAAAATTTCGAATCCTATAGACTCATGGATTCTCAAAGAAAGAAAAGTAGGGAAATATCGATTCTCAAAGGGGTTTGACAGAAAAAATAAAATGATACCCTAGAAAAATAGGGAAAAAACCCCTAAAGCATAAGAATAGAATGGGGATAGGACTTTACTAAGGTTATTATGGTTCTGGAAACTTGATTTAGTAAAGAGTCATTTGTTCTTACATCGATATTCCCTCGATGAAACCGCACCTTAGAATTTACAGGAACCACTAGAGATACCGTTTTCTTTTGTGATTTTGGCTCGAATAGGGATGGTTGCTATGCGTAAGGGGAGTACATGGAAGCTGATCTCTGTATGTTGGCGCTACTGTATGGAGATGACCGAGAGGACTCTGATGCAATGTTTCATAAACCAAAGGTTTGTTTCCGCGTTTTTTAATCTTCTTTTATGTTCTTGGATTTTCTTTGTTGGAGGAAAGAAAAGAAGCTAAGTCTGGGGGAGTTGATAACACTATTATTTTATAGATTTTGGTCGAATTTTTACTTATTTATTTGCAGGTTTTAACGCTTTTTCGACCTCTAGAGGTAGTTTTCTCTTATTTGTGATTTTAGAGACTAATCAAGTTAAATCATTAAAAAGGATGGAGAAACGTGCTAATTGAAGCTAATTCATATTACCAAGCAAGTTTCATTGACGGATCAAGAAGATGGAGGTTCAAACACTTGAGTTTTGCATTTTACCAATTTAGGCAGATGCATCAGAAAGATCGCCATGAATGAAGGTCTTCCCTTCATTGGGTTGATCTGGAATTTGGTCAGAAGTTGGCATTTTTAGTTAGCTTTCAAATGCAAGTTGTTTGAAGTCGTTCGAAGCTGTGACTGAGAAGTTATAACCGTTTAAGAGAAGACATGTTTGTCTATCTCGAAAAGGAAACAAGTGGAGTAAGATTGAAGCTGTGACCGGGTGATGGAGATGCCACCACCAGCCGAGTGCTCATTTTTGGCACACACCGGACACACAGGCATTACATTGATAAAGATAGATTTTATCTCATAATTTTGGGTTCGCTTAACCGACTTTGATTCCGCAAGAACCGATATAACAAAGGACGACCTAAGAAACCCTAGTATTATAAATATGATTTTTTAGCCTTTAGGAAGAGAGAGCCACAAAGTTTTATAGAGAGATACAAACCGTCAAAAGCATTGAGAAATTATTTTCTTTGTTCTTCAAGTTTTGAAGTGTTCTTTGGAGAGATTCATTCCATACTTTGTTATGAGAGAAAATTTATTTACTCTTGATATATTTAATGTCTCATTGATTACTTGCGGTTTTCGTGCTCTATGTCTGAGTAGTTCATTGAATAGACTTTGCAGGCTTCTCAAAGAGATCATGTTATCATGAGATGCTAGTTTTTGAAAAGGGATTCACATAGTCTTTGTCTCAGCTAATCTTTATGCATGATTACTCTATTTGTGCATCTTGTAGTCTGTTCACAGGTAGATCGCCTTGGCTTAGTGAACTTATTGAAACCTGTGTCTATTTAATGCATGCTATTATTTTAATACCATTTGAAAGTCTAAGTTCTTTGATAATTTGTATAGAATCCCGAACCTCAAAAGTGGAGAAGATCTAAATTAGTGTTTTCGAGTTCTAGATGTTGCTTAATTATAATCCCTAAACACATCGGTTTTCTCTATGATGCATGATCCTCAGCGAATGTCCTAATGTCCTATTATTCAAAGTTATTGTCTTTTGCTTTTAAACTCACCAAACAACCTTTTATTTTATGTTTTAACTTAAACTAATTCTGAAATTTGTATTGTAAAATCTTAGTCCTCGTGGGATCAATAAGTTGAAGTACTGCAACTATGATGTTCACTTGCAGTAGTAGTTTCTTTTTTGGGTTAAACTTGACACAACATCACTTGGCCTCCTTTGGATCCCAGGCATAAGTGTCTCATGAGAAAATCGATCGGAAATATTGTAGGTCGTGTGATCCGAGCTAAATTTGTCTTTATCTAAACATTTTGAATGCAAAATCTCACACAACTCACTAATAGTCAACGAGTAAGTAGTACCTATAGATGAGAAAGTGAGAACTTCATCTTGAGCCTTAGCTCGTTTTTTCTTGGGATAGGAGAGTGATGTGCATAGGTTTTCATGCATTCTAAAGCTCATTTCATAATGGTTTTGGTTGCATTTAGGATGTAATATTACATTTAGGTGTTAAATTTGATCTTGTGTATAAGTTGAGTGTAGTTTAGGATTTTCGTCTTTGCATTGTATTCTTTTGCATTTGTAGGTACAACCTTCTCTGGTCGAATTAAGAGCATGGGATGATGGATTCTAGAGGCTAAGATGATGAGGAAACAAAGGAATTCAAATGCTAGAAGTAATGGGAGAAGATGAATCAAAAGAAGCATAAAGGAAAGAAGAAGAATTAAAATGGAGCCAAAGATGTGTGTGGAGCCATGAAGCTTGGATGTTGATTCAAAGATTTATGAAAAGAAGGCAAGAAGAGAAGAATCATTTGGAGCTCAAGGTCGATACGGGCTCAATTTAGGGCGATAGCAGCCAAAGTAGAGGCTTTACTGCCCAAGTTGAGCTGTCGTCGACCTCAAGGTCGATAGTAGCTCACTTTTGTGCGATGACAGCTCACTTTCACGAGTTTTATTGCTTCTAGAGCACCCTCTCTTCCCCTCTTTAGTACAAATACCCCCTCTTAGCGTCCAAGAACATAACAACTCTTCTCTTAACAATTTCTCAGAACTTTCTTGGATGTTTTAAGTTTATTCTCTTGATCTTTAAGATCAATAGTCTCTCTTTTTAGATTTGTATCTTGGATCAAAAACCCAATCTTTATCTATGATGCTTTCTATTTCTTCTCTCCTCTCGTTTCTTTTATGCTTTGTGAGTAGTCTCTTTAGATGGATCTTGGGAGTTTGAGATTTATATAGATAGGATTGTAATGATGGTGTTAGGGATAGTTTATCTTTAGTTTCTAATCGAGTTGGAGGCCTTAATGCTTGATTTGAATGAATCTTGACATGTGTGCATTTCACGCCCAAGAGGTGTTCGATGAAATGCCTATGAGAACCTAATTCATGCTAAACTTAGCTTAGCTAATGAGAATTGAATGCTAGGGAGTTTAATTACTATATGGACTTGTTCTTAGTGATTCCTATTGATTTTGAATTGCAATAAGCAAGAGTTGAGTGATTGAATCATATAGGAAATTATTTATTGCCATGAGAGTGGAGTAAGTTATAAATGTCTTTGGTCATAGAATTGCTCTTAATAGCTTGAACTAAAACCACTATTACAATTTTACTAGTCTCTTCAATTACAGTCACCCTTGATCCATCATATTACTTATCTTTAAATCTAGTTTTGCTATTATGTTAATGTTTGTTTCTTTTGCTTAATTTACTTTCTAGATTTCTTTGTCTATCTTATTTATGTTATTGCTTTTGTTTTGCCTTTCTTAGTAGATCGTTAGGAAACCTACCTTTCTCTATTTGCTTAGATTAGGAGAAATTGTGTATTCTCAAAGTTTAAACTTTTCTAGCTTGACGTTCTCCTTGTGGTTCGACCCCAAAGTACTACAATAACATATTCGTGCACTTGTAGACTGTGTGATTGTTAGCAAATAAGATTTTATAAATATTAAAGCTTCGTTGTGATTTTGTTTGTACAAACAATCGCGCAACAAGTTTTTGGCGCCGTTCTCGGGGAGTACGATTGTTAGATTAAGATTTTCTTTGGTATTTAATTTAAGTTTGAGACTAACCTTTACTTTTCAAGTTATTTAACAATTTTCTTTTTCTTTTTGTTTGTACTTTTTTTTGCAAGGATGATGAATCAACAACTTCAAGAAGAAGTTGGCGGAATGGGAGCATATGATGAGACTATTGGTGACTTTGTTACACCAATCACGAGCAACACTAAGATGGGAATAAGACCCCCACCGGGAGATATGCCCCATCATGAAATCAACTCAAGCCTCATCAACATGATCCACAATGCAAAATTTTTCGGTTTGGACATGGAAAACCCCATCGAACACCTTGAAAATTTCGAAAGACTATGCGATACAACTAAGATTCAAGGAATTCCTGGAGATTCTGTGAAGCTATCTCTCTTTTCTTTCTCACTGGGGTATAAGGCTTCACAATGGGAGAAGACCGTGGTTAGTTCTTCTATAACCACTTGGGATCAATGCAAAAGGAGATTCCTTGGAAAATTCTACTCACATAGAAGGACTACAAACTTGTGGAATAGTATTGCTAACTTCAAACATGGGATTGAAGAGACACTCGGCAAAGCTTGACAAAGATTTAATAGATATGTGAGGAATTGTCCTCACCATTGATTCACTCAAGGAAGTATACTAAGACTTTTCCATAGGGGAGTTTATCAACACTTTCGGTTTGCTATGAATACGACAAGGAATGGAAATTTTGCAAGCTTGACCGCGGGTCAAGGAGAGAAATTGGTAAAAAATTTGGGTATGAGTTATGCCGGAGAAGAGAGCCTTGGTTTTGCACCCAAGATTGAGGATAAACGCCTTGAGGAATTGAACTCAAAGATTGATTAAATAGCAAAAGCGGTCCTCAAGCCAAAGAAGAAGAAGGTAAGCATAGACGAACGCTTCCTTAATCAACAAGAGGAGATGAGTTTTATTCAAGAAAGCTACTATGGGAGCTATTCCCAAGGTTCATCGCCTAGAACAAGTATAGGAGAACGGACTCCTACGATACTGACAACACCTACTACTCCAAAGACACCTACCAACTCTACGGTAGAAGATATGCATTCCTTAATAAAAGAGCTTGTGGTTGGAAAGGCGGAGATTAAGAGGGACTTGAATAATAGATTTGATGCGTTAGACCCCAAAACTCATGGGAATTACGTGGAGTTATTGGAGAAGTATAATCATCTTGCTAACTATGTGAAGGTTTTAGATCATCAAATAGCGGAACAATCTTCTAAACTTGAGTTTCACAAGGGTAGTCTACCTGGAAAGTGTGAGGTTAACGTGAAGGAGCTTTGTCATGTCGTGACTTTGAGTAGCGGAAGGCAATTACCTCCTAGTACTGAAGAGGTCGATCCTAAAAAGAATGATACCGAGTTAGAAGAGATAGAAAATGATCAAATATCGCTTGATGAAGAAGAGCAAGATGATAATGACGAAGATACGAAGGAGGAAGACACGCCTAAAGAGGCACCTAAGATTGAAGAGGAGGAGCCCAAGGACAAACCTCTTCCACACTAAAAGAAGAACAAGGAATACATGCCAATCGACACTAATGTTCCTATTGATGAGTTGAATCTACCATTTCCGGGAAGATTTAAAAAGCAAATCATGGCGGCTAGGTACCAAAAGATAAAATAACATATGGGAGGACTAGTGGTAACCATACCGTTCATGGAGTGGTGCCAAGATAACCCCATATTGAACAAGGTGTTAAAGGTGTTAACGAATATCATCACGAGGAAGAAGAGAATCGACTCCATAATGGAAGTTGTGACTCATGAATGTAGTTTTATCAATCAAAACAAGCTTCACACAAAAAGAACAGCCCCCGAAAGTTTTACTTTGCCTTGCACTTTCAAGCATATGACCTTTGGGAAAAGTTTGGTTGATTTAGGAGCAAGTGTGAGCCTAATGCCTTTGACGGTTTCTAAGAAGCTTGGCTACACGAAGTATAAGCCAACAAGGATCCAATTGATATTGGCGGATAGATCTATTCAATATCCACATGGTATTATTGGAGATTTACCGTTGATGATTGGGAACTGCGAGATTCCAACTGATTTTATGGTCTTGTAGATGGATGAAGAACCCTTGAATCCTATCATTCTTGGTAGACCTTTTCTTTCAACCGTGGGAGCCATAATTGATGTAAGAGGAGGAAAGATAGATATTCACCTTGGAGACTTGATATTGAATTTCAACATCTTGGATGTTATGAAGAAGCCAACTATCGATCGAACCGCATTCTCCATTGAATGCCTTGATGATGATTTCTCTGCAAAGCTAGAAGAACTATACATGGAAGATGTCTTAGGAGTAGCCTTAGTCTACGAAAAGGGATCAAAAGCAATCCTCTCAAATGAAGCCACAAATTATAAAAGACTACTCGATGCTCAACCAATGAAACAAGTGAAGCACTAGCATCTGAGCTAGGAGAAGGTTAATCGGGACCAAGGGAAGAGAAAAACGAGGACAAGGAAGATTCGAATTGGAGTGGGCTTAAAGCACCTAAGGTGGATTTGAAACCACTCCCAAAAGGGCTATGGTACGCGTTTATTGGTCCTAATTCCACTTACCCCATGATCATAAATGATAACCTTAAAGAAAACGTGACCGAATTATTATTGAATGAATTAAGAAAGTATAGAAAAGCAATAGGTTACTCACTAGATGATATCAAGGGTATTCCCCAATCCTTGTGCATGCATATGATTCATTTAGAAGATGAGTCTAAGACCTCAATTGAAACCCAAAGAATACTTAACACTAACTTAAAATATGTGGTCCGTGCTTGTTGTGCCTAAGAAAGGAGGAGTTACGATAGTTAAGAATGATAAATATGAGCTAATCCGTACTAGGACTATAACCGGTTATTGAATGTGTGTCGATTATAGAAAGTTAAATGCATCAACTAGGAAAGACAATTTCTCATTACCTTTCATTGACCAAATGTTTGAAAGGTGAGCTAATCGATCATACTATTTCTTTTTAGACGGTTACTCCGGTTTCTTTCAAATACCAATCCATCCTAGGGATCAAGAGAAAACCACATTTACATGCCTTTATCGTACATATGCATATAGAAGAATGCCTTTTGTTTTGTGCAATGCACCCGCTACTTTTCAAAGCTGCATGATGTCCATATTTGATGGTTTAATTGAGGAATGTATGGAGGGCTTCATAGACGATTTTTTTCGTCTATGGAAACTCCTTTGGTGGTTGTTTTTACAACTTGTGTAAGGTATTGAACAAACGCGAGGAGACCAACCTCGTGCTAAATTGGAAAAGTATCATTTCATGGTTCATGAAGGGATAATACTCTGTCGCAAGATCTCCAAGAAGAGGATTGAGGTTGATAAAGCAAAGATTGAGGTGATGATGCACTTGGAACCACCACAAACGGTCAAAGGAATTTGAACCTTCTTAGGTCATGCGGGTTTCTATATGAGATCTACTAAGGATTTCTCACAAATCGTAAGACCTATGCAAAGAATTTTATGCAAGACCGTGCTCTTTGAGTTTGATGAAGCGTGAATGAAAGCTTTTAGAGAGATCAAGGAAGCTTTAATAACGACTCCAGTTGTACAAACTCTGAATCAGGAATTTCCATTCGAGATCATGTGCAATGCAAGTGATTTTACTGTTAGAGCGGTTTTGGGGCAAAGAAAAGATAAGAAACTTCATGTGATCTACTATGCGAGCAAGACTTTGGATGAAGCTCAAACTAAGTATGCCACAATGGAAAAGGAGCTCTTGGCCATTGTGTTTGTATTTGAAAAATTTCGTTCATATATAGTGGGATCAAAGGTAATAGTACATACAGATCACGTGGATGAAGGATAAAAAGGGTTGCTAAGATGGATTCTCCTTCTACAAGAGTTTGATCTAAAAATTAAGGATAAAAAGGGGATTGTGAATGGACTGGCGGACAACTTATCAAGGATGAAGGTTGAAGATGGACTACCCATTAATGATTCACTCTCGGAAGAACAAATCAATTCGGTAGAAACATTCTTCCTCATTGATGGAGATCTTAAACAATGGGAGGAAGCAAATGCGATCTAAATTCCTATTATTGGAACGATCCTTTCCTCTACAAGCAATGCAAGGATCAACTATATAGAAGATGTGTTTCGAAAGAACAAGCTAAGGAAATCATTACCAGATGTCATAGTGCTAACTATGGTGAACATTTTGCTACTTTCAAGACTGTTCAAAAGGCCATACAATCGGATTTTTGTTGGCCTGCAATGTTTAAGGATACACATGAAGTTGTCTTCAAATGTGATTCTTGTCAAAGAAGAGGAAATATAACAAAGAGGGATGAGATGCCATTAAATCCTATTCTTGAAGTCGAGATTTTTGATGTGTGGGAAATAGATTTCATGGGTCTTTTTCCTGAATCGAATGGAATAGTGGTGGTTGACTATGTCTCCAAGTGGGTAGAAGCAATAGCAAGCCCGACAAATGATTCAAGGGTAGTAATCAAGCTCTTCAAACACAATCATTTTTCCTAGATATGGCACTCCTAAGATAGTGATAAGTGATGGTGGAAGCCACTTCATTAACAAAGTTTTTGATAAACTCTTGAAGGCTAATGGAGTGAAACAGAAAGTGGCAACACCATACCACCCTCAAACTTTTGGACAAGTAGAGATATCAAATCGCCAAATAAAAGAAATACTAGAGAAGAGAGTTGGAGTGATTGGAAAGATTGGTCTACTAAGCTTGATGACGCACTTTGGGCATATAGAACGACATTCAAGATTCCTATTGGGACTGCGCCACTAAACCTCATCTATGGGAAATCTTGCCACTTACCTATTGAGTTATAACACAAGGCACTTTGGGCTACAAGGAAGCTAAATTTCGACTTCAAGGAAGCGACGGAAAAAAGATTAGTGCAATTGGAAGAACTTGAAAACTTGAGGCAAAATGCTTATGAGAGCTCTAAAATTTATAAGGAAAAGACAAAAGCTTTCGATGATAAAAATATCCTCAAGAGGGAGTTTAAGAAAGGATATAAGGTTCTTTTGTTCAACTCTCGGTATAAACTCTTCCCGGGGAAATTGAAGTCGAAGTGGTCGGGTCCTTTTGATATTGAAGAAGTAATTCCATATGGTTCAATAACTCTAAGAAACCATTCCGGAGAAAACTCACGGTGAATGGGCAACGATACAAGCCATACTTAGCAGATACGTCACCATAGACAACTTCAAAGCCAAGCTAATGACTATAACAAGCGCCCTTGGGAGTCATTCCCAAGTAAAAAGGAACCCACTTTGTCATATAAATAAACACTTTTAACTTCAAATTTTCCTTATTATTTACTTAAGTATCTAATACAAGTTTTGTTATTTTGCTTTGTAGGGGAGTGAAGATGAATGGAGCATCTACCAAACGGGTTCACGAAGAATTTCTAGCATTCGCCTCAATTTTTAAAATGTTAGGCAAGTTTTTGAGAAATGAAAAGAAAGGGGCGTAACTTGCAATATTTTATTAAATACATGTTTTAATTGCTTATCTCTTTCCTTTCCATAACTTTTCTTCTCTCCCTTAAAGAATTGGGCAAGAAAAATCTCTCTCTCAATTTGCTACAAAAAATCGAAATTTCTAGCCAAGATTTCGAAAATTTTAGCCTCTCTTTCTAAGTCATCCAATTGAATCTTTCTTTGTATTTCTAACTTAAGAACCTAAGGTATGTTCTCTAATCTTTAAATTTGAAGTAAAAGTGGAAACTTTCTTTGAATCTTGGGTTCTTTAATCTTAGTGTTCTAAACTTGAACAAGATGTGTTTATGGTTAGAATAGCTTACAGAATGCTTGAGAATAAGAATTTAAGGCTTAGTTTAAAAGATTTGGTGCTAAATTTCAAATTTTGAAAAAGTGTGTTCTTGAGTTTTCTTAAATGGGAATAGTAACTTTTTCGAAAATTTCAAGTATTTTAAGTGTTGATGATCTTAAATGATAGGCTATAGATAGATATGAAGGTCCCAACAGGAATTTTGCAATTTCGTTGAGTAAAAACAAAGTTGTGACCATTTTAATTCTTGGTTTTGGGTTGGTGACGGGAATGTTTGGCGAAACTTGAAAATTTATAATTCTTTGAATCTTAGATATCTTGAGTTATCTATTTTATCAATATTATGTTCTTTGATGCCTTGAAAATGGTCTTTGACATTTGAACCTTCTTGGATTCAACATTTTTAAGTCATATAAATTCTTTGGACTTACATTTGAATTTTTTTTTCAAAGCAGGAATCACTAAAGTAAACAACCACAATGGCACTAAAGAAAACAGGTGGAAAGGGAGTCCAAACTCAAAAAAAGAAAAACAAAACAAGCTTCTACCTCTAAGGAAGAATCAAGTTCAAAGAGAGCATCAATGCCAAAGAAGGCCATCTCGCAAAAGCCGACAACCGTGAAGCACCCCATCTTGATAACACCACCGCCTCGTCCCTTAGAAATCGAGAATGGAATTTGGAATGAGGAAGAGAAGGAAGAGAGGATATTCTTTGGAAGAATAGAGTTCGAGCCTACTAAATTTATGGGAAAAGGGCTATTTCAAAATATGGGACTTTACGAAGAAGTGTGTTATCTACTCGAAAGCATGAGTCTCCAATGTTTGGTGGATATGAATGAACCTCTATATGAAGATAAAATGAAGGATTTCCTCGCCACAATGAAGATTGTCTAAAACACGCCAACTCTACCAAAGCCAAGATATGGGTATCTCAACTTCAAGATAAGGGATAACGAGTACTCGATATGCCTCTTTTAGGTTTGCAAGGCGTATGATCTATTAGAACGGATACGATGGTATAACTTATATGATGCAAAGAAACACTCAAAAACTCTTTATTAGATATCTCTCAAACAAAAACACACAACTCTTTCTTTGATCAGTTTTACATTTATAGCTCTCTCTGCTAAAACCACTGACCAATACCTAATACCTTTCTTAACTACGAAGCAGCAACAGCTGCTTGAATCACCCAAAACCCTAGAAGTATTTTCTTTGTGAACTCTCTTATTTCTCTCAAAACGCACACCCTTTTTCTCTTTTGATTTCTTCTCTTATATAGGCGTTCCTTCTTGACTTAGAGAATCTTGACGATATCTTCCAAGATACGTAAATCTTCTCTTCTTTCCTATATCAACGAACTTGACACGTCAGCTCCACATGTTAATCCTCGTCATGGCTGTGTCACACACCCGTCTCTTTGCGCCACCAATTTCCTCGTCTCTTTCAAACACTCACATTCTCCCCCTTTTTGTTTGATTATGTCAATCCAAGCACCTGTCTAAAAAGCAGTCTAAACAGCAATAGTCTCACAATTTCCATTAGAGGTTAGTCTGATAAACATACCCATAGAATCATTCATAATAAACATATGTTTAAACACACAGAACCATCAGTTAGTCTGGAAGTAAAAGCACAAAGAGATCCTGTTTCAACACATCAAACTAGCGAATACAGACTGAAAACGAACTACAAAGAGAACGTCTATGAAATCCATCAATCAAGATCTTCCATAGCATCACCAGAGGAAGCACCATCGTCATCAGAGTCTTCACGAACATACACACCATATTCTCCCCCTGTTTGAATGCATAATCACACAAAAACCAAGTGAGGATGAAGTAAAACAACCATCAAAGAGAATAGAACTTACCTTTCAAATGCATCTCCATCTGATAGATTATCCTTTTCAAATTCCTGAGATCGAAAGCCAAGGATGGAGGCGCATGATCATGCTCTCCGCCAGAACGACGAGAACTCTTATCCAGAGAGACAACGCGAGGAGCAGCAGATGGTTTGTCCTTGCGATACACAGGGACAACAAGTTGAAACCGAAGGAGCTGATAAATGAGATTAGGAAAGGGAAGTCGAAGACCAAGCTGCTCAGGATGCCTAGACACCTCCAAAATCTGCTCATACACAAGTCTTCCAAGGCTAAACCTTTTGTAATGGCAAATCATGTAGATAAACTTAGCCCTGATTTGTGTCATTGTTGTGCTATTGGCAGAAGGAATCCAATTCCTACAACAAAGCTTGTAGAGAATAGCCATAGTAGGACTAAGATGCTTCGATTGAAACTCCTCCCAGCGATTCTTGCGTCCTCCAGTAAGTAGCATAATGGCCTCAGACAGTGGCTCATCCATGTAGACTTCAGAGTCACGTGTAGGATGAGTGTCAGGTGATCTCATGTACAACTTATTAATGAGATCAGGAGAGAACTCATACATTTCACCTCGCAAGTAGACCAAACACATATCCATTGAATTTGATGCAAAATCACCAAGATTGCTGTAAAACTCTCTGACGACTTGTTCTACATATTGATCTATTTCCATGATAGTCAATAGCAACCCAGCTGGCCTAATAACATCTTCGGCTCCTCTCATCTCAGGTTTGAACATATCAGGCTTTCCTAGAGGCAAATATTTTTGATCAAGAAATGAACGCACCTTA